>JAWNPN010000041.1:1392500-1537500 GCA_035047485.1 Drosophila peninsularis | reverse complement strand
GTTAACATTCACTTTTAACATTAACATTTCTGCATATAACATTTGCTAAAGTCTCAGATAGCCTCCTCAGATAGGGATTAGAGACTCACCAATGGCACCGATTGCACTGGCAAGAGACCGGCCACGTTGCCGGGATTCAAGAGGCTGCTGGAGCGTCCATCGGCGGCGGCGTTGCTGCCGTCGCGCGATGAACGCGACGCTGGGCGTCCGGATTGCGACATCGACAGACTTAGATCGGAGGCAACGGCATTGCCGCTGCCACCGCCGCCCCCACCGCCAGGTGTGGAGCGAGCTGATTCCATGGCAGCGGCTGCGGCGGCTGCTGCGGCGGCGGCTGCTGCCGACGACGAGGGCATCGAGATTAGCGGTGATGGTATAACGGTTGAGCCCGTAGAGAGATCGACACCGCCGCTGCTCATCTTCATGTTGAGGCCCATCTCGTTGCTGCTGTTGTCCGCCTCGTCGTCGTCGTCCAGATCCATCTCGTCGTCGTATTCGTCGTCGATGACCTCCGTCTTGGGCTGCAGCCCGCCGATGGCGCTGGGCGAGTGCAGCAGCGATTCATGTGCTGCGGCTGCTGCCGACGATGCTGGCTCATGGTGATGCTCATCATTGTCCTCGTCATCATCGTCGTCCTCGTCGTCGTCATCGTCGTGCTCGTTCCGGGCCCGCCGTGCGCTGTGGTGCGCAATCCGCTGCGCAATGTCGCGCGCCGCGGCGGCCGCAGCTGCCGCTGTCGTTCGATGGACGACGATGACGTGATCATCCACGTCGGCCATGTCGTGGTCGTCCGGCTCATCCTCATCGTCGTCGTCGATGTCAACGGCGATGCTCGGCTCGGGCGTGCCTCTCGCGGGGCAATCGTTGCCGTTGCTGGGCGAGGCGCCCGTCGAGGAGGAGCAAGTGGCTTTCATTTGGTTGTTGTTGCTGCTGCTGCTGCTGCTGTTGTTGTTGTTGCTGTTGTTGTTGGTATTGTGGCTGTTGTTGTTGTTGCTGCTGTTGTTGTGGCTGCTCGTGGAGCTCTCTGGCGGCATGGCATGTGGCTCAGCGGACGCAGCTTTGGCGGCGGCGGCGGCGGGTCTTTGATAGAGATCTAGCGGCATTGATGCATCCTCCTCCAGCTCCTCCAGCAGCTCATCGTCCTCCTCCGCCAGCAGCTCCTCCGGCTCCTCGTCGTCCTCGTCCTCATCCTCCAGCAGCTCTATGGCGCCCCCTGTGCTGCTGCTCGCTGGCCGCTTGGGCGGCGGCGTCGAGCTGCACCGTTCGCTGGCCTCGCGCTTCGACGACGCGGACGTTGCTGTTGCTGCCTCAGACGCTGTTGCTGCTGCCGTTGTTGTTGCTGCTGCTGTTGCTGTTGTTGTTGTTGTCGCGGCTGTTGTTGTTTCTGTTGCTGCTGCTTTACTGCTGCCAGCCGCAGCTGTTGTCGCTATGTTATCCGCTGCAGTTGCTGTTGTCGTTGCAGCTGCTGCCGCTGCTGCTGCTGTCGTGGCTGTTGCAGAGCTGGTGGCTGACGATGTTGACGACGCTGCCGCGGCTGCATCCAGTGGACTGTCGGCCGCCTTGCTGGCGGCAGCGCTGCCGCCGCTCGCCTGCGAATGGGGACGCAGGCGATCCGGCTCCCGTTCGGGCTCCCGCAGCGTCGTATTCTGATTTGTCATCTCGGCTAGGCCCTTGACCTGAGAAGGGAAACAATTCAATTGAGTTCAGCCTGAGTGCAGTCGAACCAACGCGTTTACCTTGAGTGATTCGGCTGTCTTGAGCAGCGCTGGCAACTGACAATATTGCACGTTCACCTCGCCCTTGTACATGAATTCAACTAGAGTTTGCAGCTCGGCAAAACGGACGTCCTTCAGTATCACAATTGGATGTGGATCGGAGTGCTGCAGAAACAGGCTCTGGAAATACGAGGAGCAGGCCGACAGCACCACCTGCAATGGACAAAGGAAAAGCGAATTTAATAAAGCTAACTGCAAGTTAAAGTTCATGTTAAAGTTACTAGAATGAATAGCTTAGTTCCTAGTATAGATATATATTTTAAAGCCTCTCTTGAATATGCGAGTAACCAATATATAACAGTTGCTCTTGCTGTCCGTCCGTCTGGGGCGATAATATCCGTCTATCCGGCTGTCCGTCCATTCGTCCTTCAGCCTGTCTGCCCAATCGCCTGGCAGTCCGCTTGTCTGTCCGCCCATACGACTGTCCGTCCACTCGCCTGTCTGTCCGCCCACCCGGCCAGCCGACTGCCCGTAGATCCGTTCGTCTGTCCCTAGATCCATCTGTCCCACCGTTTATCTGTACGTCCGTCCACCTGTTCGTCTCTCGTACGTCTGCAATCCGACTATCCGTCCGTCCGTTCGTCCGTCCGTCCGTTCGTCCGTCCGTCCGTCCGTCCGTTCGTCCGTCCGTCCGTTCGTCCGTCCGTCCGTCCGTCCACCTGTTCGTTTCTCTTCGCCTCTATTGGTCCGTCCAACCGACTAGCAGTCCGCCTCTCCGTCTGTCCATCTACCCGTACGTCTGCCCGTACGACTGCAATCCGACTATCCGTCCGTCTGTTTGTCTGTCTGTCCGTCCGTTGTTATGTCCATCCACCTATCCGTTTGGTTGTCTATCCGTCTGCTCATCTGCCCATATGTTCGTCTGTCCGTCTGTCCGCCTGTCCGTCCGTCCCTGTGCTTCTCTATCCGTCCGTCTGCATGGATAATCAACCAGAGGCATCTCTTGATGACCAATATCATAAGATATGCTTAAGAGTCTAACTAAGAGTCTAAGCCTTGCACTAAGAGTCTCTGCTTATATTAGTAATAGGACTAACTATATCATAACTAACTAAATTTACGATTCAACTATGAAATTTGTATTAAATAATTGAAAATCGCAGCGAACGCTTATGGAAATTTATGAAATTGAGGTTCATAAACTTGAATGAACCTAAATGACGCGGCGAGCGCGGCGATAATCGATAAAATATATCGATGGGACATTAGAAAGAGAGGGAGAGAAGGAGTGGGAGCGGGAGGTGGGGAGAGACAAAGACCCGGAGAGAGAGAGGCGCGCTGCATTTATTAGATTTACGATCAGCGTGGGGCATCGGCTTCACTTTGAAGATGCTGCTGGAGCTGGCAACTGGTCAACGGGCTGGCGATGGCTGCGGGCGTCAAGGCGTGAACACGCCACGAATGACAATGCGCTGCCAGCGCAACTGGAATGGGAGCAACAGCAACAGCAACAGCAACAGCAACAGCAACAACGGCAACAATCTGGCCGCATATCTGTCGATTTTTATGTGCGCTTGCACGCCTTGGGGTATGCAATGCACTGCCAGCCAGGTGAGTGTGAGGCGAGCTGGAGCGAGGAGTGGGAGTGGGGAGTGGGGAGTAGGGAGGGGGGAACTTGGCCAACATGTTGTAAATTTTCATGGCTTGGCAAATTGAAAAGGCGTCGGCCTGGCATTTCGCATCTACGCGATTCGGGCCGACTGCCTAATGAGCTTTTGGCTATTGGCCACGTTTCGGGCAGATGCTGGAGTGGCCCAGCCTCGGACCCGGACTCTGGCCAGTCTGCGGCCTGTCACGCGCCCCGTTTGCACTAGAATTTATTTTAAAAAATGCAATCGGCGCGCTCACGCCCCCAAACGCAAAAGGCCGCAGCCAAAATGAGCGCTAATAAATTCACGCGCATATTAGTGGACCCGTTTCGCCAGATATATATATATATATATAGAAGAAGCTCGTCTGGCATTAAGAAAATCGAATTTCCTGATTACAACAGGCAGGAGTAGCTGGAGCTGGAGCTGGAGCTGGAGCTGGAGCACTCGCTGTTCAGGCGTCGCAAATTGCCAACACTTTTAATTGAACGCCGCTGTCGACGTCTCGGCCGACGCCTCAGCCGACGTCGCTGTTATTATTAACATTGCGGGCATAACGCCCCCAAAGCTAATGAACGCCAAAGGCTTTGATTTCTAACGCCAGGCGCAGTTAGAAAATGTTGCATGTAATTTGCAGCCAAATAGTCAACAACATAAATTGCCATAGATTAAAGCACGCAGCAGCAGCTGGAGCAGGCGGTGGAGCTGGAGCTGGAGCAGAAGTAGTCCCACTCCATGCAGAGCTCTCTCTCGCCCCTCGCTCAGATTGCGTGCCCAGTTGTGGGCGTTGCCACACTTTCCCATTGCGGTCCATATAAATCGTCAACAAATTTAAATGAAATTACAAAAGGCAGCCAACGCCTCGGAGCAGCACGTTCGAGCCGAGCAAATGAACTGGAACTGCAACTGGTTCAGGAGCTGCGACTGCGACTGAAGCAGCTACGGCCAATGCCCATAAATCATTGCGGCCAACAGCAGCGGCAACTGTTTCAAGGGCAGCGCCGCCAATTAACCAAAGCAAAGCGCCGGAGCAATCAATGAAAAAGATACATAGATATATATAATACATATATATAATATATATAATATACATAATAAATATAATATATATAATATATATAATGGATAGACTTTATCCGATACTTGTATATGATACATAATTCCTCTAATGTTAGCGATTCGAAAATCGATAAAAATCGATAAAAATCGATTACTAAGTGTGCTGGCATTGTGAAGTATTTTTGAGCATTTTTTAGTATTTTTAGTATTATTTGTATTTATAGTATTTTTAGTATTTTTTAAGTATGTTGTAGTATTTAATGGTATTATTGTAGTATACTTCTTTTTTGCATTTTGTGGTATTTGTAGTATTTTTTAGTTTTTTATAGTATTTTTTGGAATTATTGTAGTATTTTCCAGTATTTATTTAAATTTATATATATTTAGTAGTAGTAATAGCATTAGTAGTAATAGTAGTAGTAGTAGTAGTAATAGCATTAGTAGTAATAGTAATAGTAGTAGTAGTAATAGTAGTAGTATTACATAGTTGTAGTTGGTGGGTAATAATAGTATTAGTAGTAGTATTAGTATTACTAGTAGTAGAAGTAGTAATAGTAGTAGTAGTAGTAATAGTAGTAGTATTAGTAATAGTAGTAGCATTAGTAGTAATAGTAGTAATAGTAGTAGTATTAGTAATAGTATTACATAGTTGTAGTTGGTGGGTAATAATAGTAGTAGCATTTAGTACTATAGAGTAGAATATAGAGTAGTTGATAGTAGTAAATAGTAGTTTATAGACAATAGTAGTAGACAAGGGTATTAAGTAGTAGAAATACTTTTAAATAGTAATATTTTTGGACATCTCTTCGCTATACTCCATAATATAGTAGTTTATAGTACCAAATAGTAGTAGATAGTGAAAATAGTAGTAGATTATGACATTCTCGGCTGTTGTTCATAGCCTTTGAGCAACACTCGCAGCATTTTCTAGCGCTTTGCAACAGTGAGTTAGAGCCAGGTAACTAGAAAATCAATAAAATAGAATATGCCATAAACTGTGCCATAATTTGTGCTATAATTGCAAGAGAATTTGCCATAAAGCTAGCCCCAAATGCAAATTATAGAAATTTGCGCACATTACGAGAAAATCGAAAAACAAAAATAAAAACATAAACAAAATATTACAATAATAATAATAATATTGACAATAATAATAGTAATGCTAATAGTAATGATAATAATAATGATAATAATAATGGCAACCCAAACAGGGGGAAGAATATGAAATTGAAGCTAATCACAATGTTTTGGCCCAGCCGCAAACTGTGCGCGGATCAGCCTGAGGTAATGGCAGGGGGACGGGGGCGTGCTGGCGGGCTGGCGGGCGCCGTCATTCAGAGAGGGGGGCGTGGCAGAAGTGGGTGCAGCGTTGCAGCAGTAGCGCAGCAGCAAAAGCAAACTGTTGCAGCTGCAGCTCAAATTATATTAAGACATAAAAGCAGAGAGGGCGAGCGAGCGAGAAGGAGGGAGGGGGGAGGTAGGGAGGGAGACAGGCTAAGCCAGCGACTTGCGTTGCACTTGGCAGCACTGCACGTTGCAAGTTGCCTTTTTGCAAATGGCAAGCCAACAACAACAATGAGATGAGCATTGCCAGCGGCAAATGTTAAATTCCAACAACAACAGCAGCAACAACAACTGAAACTCAGGTAAATCTAGGCACCTTTATATACATACACACAGCGCGCAGGCGATATGCTAACATTATAATTTGCATATTTCGCCGCAGTGTTTTTGGCGACCCAACTCAGCGCTGATGGGTGGTCAAGCAGCAACAACAACAACAACAACAATCAGTAAAACTTTTTCAGGGAGTGGCCTTAATAGAAATGTTAACCTTTTGCAACAGCGCCGCAGCGTGAGTTCGTCTTAGTATATATACTTTACTATAAATCTATGTGCTATAAATAGTAGATATGGTATAGAATTTATGGTATAGAGTATATATATCGCACTATATCATATTCACATAGTATATGGTATATACAATCCCTCAGCATATCAGAGTCTACCCCAACTTCCACTCAACTATCTATTATAGCTCTAGTTCCAGTTCCAGTTTCAGTTCCAGTTCTAGTTTTAGTATAGCGCATATATGTAGCATATATATATATATATTGTCTTCTAGTTATTGTTGTTGAGTTTAAATATTTTTTTAGATTTTTAAATTGTTATGTTTAAATTTGCGATGTTTGTTTCTAATATTTTTATTTATTTCTATTTTTTATATATATATTTTTAAAATTTTTATTTTTAATATTTTTAATTTTAAACACTTTTATTTTTAATTTTTAATATTTATATATTTTATTTATATTATTTTTAATTTTAAATATTTTTATTTTTAATATCTTTTTTTATGTATTTATTTATCAGCTTTTGTATTTCTATTTATTTAGATTTTCAAAATATTTTAAATTTAAAGATAAAAATGTTTAAAAAACTATAAAAAAGCCAAGCAAAAACTTAGTAAAATATAACTTTACAAATAATATTTTTAAGATATTTATTTTGTTATATTTTTATTTTCAATTTTTAAAATTTATTTTTAATATTTTTAATTTTTTTCTTTTTCTATTTGTATTCTTCTTTTCAAATAATATATTTGAAATTTTTTAACTTAATATTTGTTTTTTTCTATTTTTATATGTATTTATTTTTTTATATATTTATTTTGATTAATTTCGAACTATGCCAATTTAACAAAAATTCTGCATTCAAGTATAGAGATAAAAAAAAAAGTAAAAAAAAACAAAAAGCTTTTTGCAGTTAACTTTTTCTGGCCTTTGATGCTGATTAATGGCCGAGATGGAGAAGTTTGGCAGGCAGCAAAAAACATAAAGATGAAATAATATAAAATAAAATATAAGAAACAACAACAACAACAACAAGAACGACGACAACGAAAAGTGCAGAAAAAGGCCAAACAAAAATATGGCATTTCTAATTTAACAACTGCGCTTCAAATAAAAATTGCGTTTTTTGCCGACTGCTGCTATTTAATTATTTTCTTAGAGCTCATTTCAGCGGCGGCGACTGCGTCGACGACGGCGACGGCGACAGAGTGCGGGCAGCAAGCACACATCACATGTTGACCTTGATATTCGCATTCGCAGCGGAACCAACTTTGTGTGCAAGCGTCTGTGTGCGTGTGTGTGTGTGTGTATGTGTGGCTGTGCGAAGCGGCGTGCAAAGCATTAAGCAAAAGCAGCAAGCGTCAGCGTCAGCGCACGCAACGCAGCAGCTGAGAGCTTTAACGCCGTTTGTCGTTAGTGTAGCGTGCGAAACGACAGCAGCAGCGGCAGCGGCGCGGCGCAGCGAGAAGGAAGGAAGGAAGGAGGAGATGGCAAAAGGCAAGGGCGCAGCGCGTTTGTAAAACTTGCGAGTGCGCGGGTGTGTGTGTGTGTCTTTGTCTCTGTGTGCGCACAAAATGTGAATTGCAAAAACGCAGGAAAAAATAAATAAATAAAATTAAAAATTATCTCATCAAAATGTGGCAACTGTTTATTTTAAGTATGTATGTATATGCATTGTGTGTGTGTGTGTGTGTGATTTGGGATTTTTATTTTGGGTGCGTTAATTTCTGTAGACTTTAGCGCTGATTATGGCCATTATACTTAAGTTAATTAGCCAAATGCAAGCGGAGCCAGCCACAAATCATAAATAAATGAATTCCATCAAACATCGCGAAACGCCTTCATTTCATGTTTGTCTCGCTCGCCCGCGTTCCTCCTCTCCCTCTCTCTCGCGCTCACTCTTTACTGTTGACTGATTGCACGAAGCCGGACGAGTTGCGCTAATGCGACGATGACCTTGGAATTAGAGTCCAAGCAAAATTAGTGTGGCGCAAAAAAAAAACAACACCAACAAAAATATAAGAAGCGAAACCAAAGCTTGAAAATAAACACACACGAAATCTATGCTTGAAGAAAGAAGTCTCCAAAGAGCGAGCACACAAAGTTGTAGACATGCCTGTGTGTGTATGATTTATGGCATGAATGTACATATGTAAATGTATACAAAGCAGAATATGCACACACACATGCTCTGCTGATCGATGCTTTTTGCACTTTATCGTTAAATACATAGAAACATACATTTGTCTGTATGTATATCAGTTCTCTTTCGGCGCTGCCATTCACATGTCGCATCAGCTGTTCGGCGCGTCACACGCACTTTTTTCGCTGTCATCGTCGACTCACGCACATTTTTCGCGCTCCAGACACAGACGCGCCCCCAAAACACAAGAAATGAAAACAACAACAGCAAAACATGCGTAGCGTCGGCGACGCACTGCCTGAGATGACGTCACGGCAAACAAGTTCGTGTGAGAGTGCGCGTTCGCACGTTTTGCATGTCAGAGACAAAGAGAGAGAGGGAGAGAGAGAGAGAGAGGCAGAGGCAGAAAGACCGCACGGCAACAGGCAAACGGTTAACGTTGACGTCGGTATTGCTGTCGCGCTTGTCTGCCCACTTGTTGCCGACGAAATGACGCACAAAACGCATAAACCAAATATCTGTATGTATGTGTGTTGCTGCTGCTGCTGCTGCTATCGTCTGCATACGTGCGTGTGCGTGTGTGTGTGTGTATATGCGCTTTGTGTGATTGAACGAGTTTTATATTTATACAAACGCACACACACGCATGCATGCTTGTATGCATAAACAGCATTGACATTGAACTTGAACTTGAACATTGCGTTGCGTTGCGTTGCGTTACGTTACGTTACGTTGCGTTGCGTTGAGTTGCTTTACGCATCATTCGCTGCTTGTGGTTTGCCGCTGCTGTCGCGGCTGCTTATCAACTTGTGCCGTTATCTGATGATAAAAGGCAGGCAGAGAGAGTGAGAGGGTGGGAGAGAGAGAGAAAGGGCTCACAACGACGACTGGGCCTGCCCGTCAAGGTCGCAATGCAAATTTATGCGCACATGCGAGAGATTTATTTATGCGACGCCTGCGCTGCATTGTTTACAATTCGTAATTAATTTATGGCTGCGGCAGCGGCAGTGACAGAGGCAGCGGCAGCGGCAGCTGTGACAGCTAATTGCAGGTAGTCGACGGCGCCACACAATAGCGTCTAAATAATATCCGCCCAATGGTCAGCAAACAGAACAGAGCGAAGGAAAAGCAAAATAAACAGTGGAGACTTTTTGCCACAGCTAAATTGCTGCAGCGGCGCAGCAGAGCAGCAGAGCAGCGGGCAGCAGGGTGGCAGGGCAGCGGGCAGCGCTGCACGCACAAAAGACGCGCCGGAAAGTCGCTCGACGTCCCGTCCGTCTGTGCGCTTTGTCCGCGCTGCTCCATTGTCATTGTCTAACAACAATTGCGTGTTGTGTCTGTGGTCAGCAGTAGCAGCAGCAGCATCAGCAGCAGCGACGGCGGCAGCGGCAGCAGCAAAAGCTTTTGTGGTCATCCATTTGGTAGCCGGAAGCTCGCAAGACGACGGCCAGCGACAGCGACAGCGACGCGTCGCAGCAGCAGGACAAAACGTTCGCAGTGAGACAATCGCAGCACTTGACCCGCCGAAATACCACACACACACACACACACACACACACACGCACACAAGTGTGTTTAGGGCGGCAGCTTCAAGGTCAGCAACAGGCGATTATCCCACGCTAAGCAAAGGGACAGCAAATGGCTCTTCCTCTTGTCGCTGTCCACCAAAGTAAAGCAAAAGCAAAAGCAAAGCAAAGGCGTAAAGCAAACGCTCATGCTTGGCGGTGGTGCGAGTGAGATGGCGAATGGCAAGTCGTGCTGATATTGATTTGTGTTGTTGCTGTTAACAATTTGTTGCAAATTGTAAAATGTTGCCAGCAACATAATTTAATTGACGCCGTTATGGGCACGGCTGCAGCAGCAGCAGCAACAACAACTACAACTACAACAGCATGCGATCAAATCTCATGTAGTCGTTACATTTTGGGCAACGCGATTTGCAAGCGAAACCGGAAAGAGAACGTTTACCGTTAACGTTAACCGCTTGCATGCGAAGGAGTGCAGGCGACGCAAAGCGCAGCGCAGCAAAGAGAGAAACAAAACAACAATTGGCCATGGCACTGGGGGTAAACGAAAGCAAATGGCAAAGAGTAAAACACAAATGCATACGGTTAAATATGATAGATGAAATGTGTACATACATGTTTATATACATTTATGTATGTTTATATACATTTATGTGTGCTTATATACATATATGGATGCATGCTTTTTCAGCTCTAAGTCTTAAACTAAACAACTTATTGATATAATTATTTCTGCAAAAATAAAGTTAATTAAACGGACAATAAATCTGTATTTAAATATTGGTTAGTTGCTCACTATATACATATGTAAATGTACATGAAAGTTGATTGAGCATTCGACAAGTAATATATCTTTCTTTCCGTTGCTCTATTTCTCTTTATATGTTATATAGATATCTTTGGCACTCGCACACAACGATATCAAACTCTTGAAAATCGCATAGAGAGGCTTCGAGTGCGCCATTCACACTGCACTCAAGCTGGAGCCACTCCAAAACTGTGATATATCTATATATATATACCATATATCTGTGCATATATTTGCTAATCTTCAAATACTAATTACAAACACATTTTGCACAAAGGAAAACACAGCAACAACAACAAAACAGACTCGCAACAGCTAAACAGTTAAAGCTAGCGTTTTAAAACGCGCCAACGCATGCGCGCGTTTTATTTTCAGTTCCTGTTGCTGACGTCACTTGACAGCGACAACATGCAAGCTCTTGTTGTTGCTGTTGCTGCTGTTGCTGCTGTTGCCGGGCCACGCAGCTCGTGTCGCCGCTGACCTTCAGACTGGGTTTTTAATTTTGCTGCGTTTATGCCTTTATTGTTGTTGTTGTTTCGAGTTGTTATTGCTGCTGCTGTTGTTGTTGTTGTTGTTAGCTAGTTGCGAACATTGTTAGAATTATGCCCGGCTTGGCATGGAGACCCGGCTTTGTATGGCCGCTCACCAACTTTGCATCGCTTGTGCAACAATTACTAATTATATACTACACACACACACACACACACACACACACACACACACACACACACACACACACACACACACATGCATATTAACTAATGCCAGCTGGCTGACTGCTTAAATGAGATACGGCGATATCTCTCTATGCGCGTTTTGTATCGCAGCTTTTAGCGCTCCCCTCGCTGAGTGCGTTTGCCTCTGTCTCTCTCTCTCTTTGTGTGTGTGTGTGTGTTTGCAGTTTTTAGCTACACACACATACACTCATACATATATAATTTTTTTTTTTATTTTTAGTTTTTATTGTGCTCAAATATAAAGAAAAGATATAAATCTGTTGAAAATGCGCATAATTATAGCAGCAACAACAACAACAGCAGCAACAACTACAACACCAACAGCCTGAGCAGCAACAACACCTGGCCGTAGACCTGAGCTTTCAGCCTCTACAATCGGTCGTGACAAGAAAAGTTGTTAATTTTAATTATACATTTTTTCCTTCTCCACTTGAATTTTGTTTGCATTTTGTGTTGTTTTTTCTTCATCTTTTTTTGTTGCATTTGTTGGCAATTAAAATAAAAAAAAAATTTATAAATAATATATATTTAGTTATTATATATATATATATTTAGAAAAAGTCTAGGTAAATATAGGAAATGTTGAAAGAGTTTTCAAAAATCAAAAGTCAAAAGCTCTGCAATTGAATACTCTACAAACTCTCCACATTACACAGACTCTACTAATTACTACTTTTATGTGCTCTACAAACTTTGTAAGCTTTACTAACTCTCCAAACTCCTTACACTCTAAAAACTCTACAAACTGTGCTAAGCGTTCTACTTTACAAACTATATAAACTCTACAAACTCTACAAATTCTACAAACTGTGCTAACTTTACTAGTTCTCCAGCCTACTCCAGCCAACTCTACAAAACTCTTCAAACTCTATGAGCTCTACATTAGTTGAACCTTTTCTAGATTTACAAAGTCGATAAACTCTACAAACTCGATAAAATCTACAAACTCTTTTAGCTCAACAAATTCTATAAGCTTATTGTGTACACTCTACAAACTCTACAAGAATCCGCTAGGTGCACACACTCTACAAACCTTACTTACTCTACAAAGACTGAAAACTCGAAAAGCTCTGCTACTCTTCTAACTCTATTAATTCTGCGAACTTTACCAACTCTACAAACTTTGCAAGACTCTCCCAGCTTACTCACTCTATAAAAGAGTGCTAGGTGTACACATTTTACTTACTGTCCAAAACTTTACTTACTCTACAAACCCTACAAAAGTCTACTACTACTCATTCGCTCTACAAAAGTCCACTAGGTCTACATTACTTACTCACTCTCCAAAAGCCTACTAGGTCTCTAGGTCTCTAGGTCTACAAACTCGCCTGCCTGCAAAGGCCACTTGCTTCACTTAATCGTGCTCCAAGCTCGCAATGCCTTCAACCCAACTCTACACTACATCCATTTATCAAACTATATATAGATATATATATATATATATATATATATATATATATATGCATTATAATCTATATATATACGCATTCTTTTCAGCTTTTCCGCAACACTCAAAAAAAAAAAAAAAAAAAAAAAAACTTCAATTGAAACGATCAATAGTAAAAAAAATGTTAATTGACTTGCGGCCAAATGCCAAAACGAGTCAAAACGCAAATAACTCAAAGCTCAAAGAAAAAAATCAAAATAAAAAAAAATTGAAGAAAAAAAAACGCAACGAATTGCGAGTGTGTTGTAAATTAACAATTATTGGTTATTAACATGACAATTTTATACCATTTTAATGCATACTCCAGCGACAGCAACAACTGCAAACAACAGCAACAACAAAATGTCGGCAAGTCGCATTTGAAGGCATTTAATTGAATGCGTGAATTGCTTTTGTTGATTGCAGCCAGCCGTCATCGTTAGATTCCAGTTCTTGTTGCTTGTTTTGTTGTAGTTGCTGTTGCTTGTTTGTTGTTGTTGCTGTTGCTGTTGCTGTTGCTAGCCGTAGGTTGCATAGTTGGCCGCGTGAAAACGTGACGTTTGAGCGCTGCACAGATTAACAGAGATTCGAATGTAAAGAAAACTCGCAACAGCAACAAAGCTGCGCACAGCGAACGTTTTGAATATTTTTGTATAATTTTCCAATTTAAATTAACAGTGTTGTTGCTGTTGTTGTCGATTTTTTTCCCAGGCAAAAAAAAAAAAAAAAAAAAAAATTGCCGGCAGCAATATGCGTTGTGTTGCTGTTGCTGTTGCTGTTGCCGTTGCTGTGGAATGCATTGATATGCAATTGTTGCTGTTGTTGTTGTTGCTTTTTGTTTTCCTGTTGTTTCTGCTGTGTTTTGCCATTGTTTTATTGTAATCGCTCGAAATTGTAAGCAATATTAAAGCCTGTTGTTGCTGCTGTCGCCGCTTGCGGTGCCTGGCATAATATGGTAATATAATCAATTGATTGCTAATTGATAATTATGGCAGCGAGTTGAGTAATGCATCGGCTAATCAAATCGTGTAATCAACAAATTTTTGCAGCCAGCCCAAGACGCCAAATGATTTGCCACAAATTCCAGTTGTGGAGCGAAAAGTTTGAGGCGAAAACTTGCAACATATGAACATTCAGCTATGTTGCTGGCATTGTTTCAGTTCCATTTGTTTCATTATCTTAGTTATAGGTCTCCTTGGGCTTACTAGCATAAAGACTATTTTGGGCTTTGAGCCTAGGCATTCTATACAAAGTTTTCTGCTTTTTCTGAATCATGATAATAATGAACATGATGCTTATGGTAATGCTAATGCTAATGATAATGCTAATGATAATGCTAATACTAAAGGTAATGACAATGCTAAAGAAAGTCCTAAAATAATAAAATAATGATGCCAGCTAATATCAATGCTAATGCTATAGATAAATTCAATGCTAATGCTAATGCTAATGCTAATACTCTTTCGTTTCGATATGTTATCGATTGTAGCAGCCATCGATACTGTGTGCGTGCAGCACTGCCTTGCTTTCTTGTTAGTGACTCCCATTGCAGTTGGCTGGGCCTGAGCTGAATGTTAGATTTCTCAAACTAAAAGTCTATATATATATATATAGATATATCTATATCTACTTCGGCCTGCGCCTGCGCCTGCGCCTGCGCCTGCGCCTGCGCCTGCGCAACTCCCTCGCACATTACGCATACGCAACGCGGTCGGCCACCCACATAACTGTATTTGGCTTTAGTTGCTGTTGCTCCACATTAACACGCTGCTAGATAATTATAATGAGCATGTTGCTGCCTTTCGATTGTTGTTGCTGCGGTCGCAATTTGTTCGACTTGTTAACATCCAAATTGCAATTAACTGCATTTTGTTGCTGTTGCTGTTGCTGTTACCTTCTTTTCTTGTTAGCTCATATTTTTTGTGGTTAAACGATATTTTCGCTTAATAATTATGCAAATTCAATTTTCAGCTAGGGTGCGGCTGCTGCCGAGTTTGAGTCGTAAACTATTTCAGTCTAATTGGAGAGCTGGCAAAACGTTAATTTGTAATGGAAGCAGCGAGCAGCGAGTAGATAAGGCACAAACGATATCTTGATCGGTATATAGAGTCATATAATTGCTCTTGCTGTGTATTAGGCATTGTCAATGGCATTATTATTGACAATAACATCAGTATAAGCATTAGCATTGGCATTTTAATTATCATTATCATGATCATTAAGCCACTGGCATTATCTTAGCGCTAAAATTAGCATAATTATTTGCAATAGCATTAGCATTAGCATTTGTATTAGCATTACCATAAGAGTTTTCTTTAGAATTAAAATTATCTTTGGCATTAGCATTGGCATTGGTATTATTATTAGCATTATCATTAAAATTAGATTTTTCTTTTGAATTGCCCCTATCTTTAGCATTAATCTTTTTGGCATTAGCATTAGAATTCGCATTATTTTTAGCATTAGCATTATCATTAGAGTTTTCTTTAGCATTAGCATCAGCATTACCATTGCCATTACCATTACCTTTAGTATTAGCATAATCATCCTTATCTATCTTTTTTATTTTCATCAGCATCATTAGCTCATTGACATTTTCATTGCTACTCACATTAGCAACATCATTACTGCCGTCATAATTAGCATTAGTCTAGCTACTCTCACTCGCTGATCTGCATTGCATTTAACTCTCGCATTGGAGTTCACTCGCTGTCTTGGCCATATCCTTGCCCCTTGCTCTGCATGCACTTAATAGCAGCAATTGCTCAACTGTGGCCACGCCCCCTCCCGCCTCAGTTGCCAGCCATAAAGCTTTCAGCAGTTGGCGCTGCTGCTTATCAATGACAAGCAGCAATTAGCACTGCCAGCAGCAGCAACTGACTGCAGAATGTGCGCTATTTCTATTATTATTATCATTATTATTGCTATTATTATTATTATTACTATATCTTTCCTTTTCATCTGTTTCGATATGAAAATTGTTGCATTTTTTTGACATTTTACTTGATTTCTGGCAGGCAGGCAATTTGTTTTGTTGTAGCAGCAATTGTTGTTGCTGTTGCTGTTGCTGTTGTTGTCGGACATATGTTGCAAGTTGTTGCAGCTGCCAATAGAGGCGGCCACACCATGTTGCTGGCGGCTTGTCAAAAAAAAGTGTTGGCAAGACTTACGAGCTGCTGTTGTTGCCGTTAAGTGTTTGCATATGCATTTTGACAACGGCAACAACAATGCGCACTGAATGTGTGGCACGTTGCTGTTGAGCCTGCCACGCCCCAGCCCCTTTCGATCAATTTCATTTGCAAATTGACTTGGCCAACAGGAGCAGCAGGATTAGCCCAACTCAATCAGCTCTTAGCGAGCCAACAAATCAGCTTAAGACAACATCGAGCCACACAACCGCTCACCCCACCCACCCACTCACCCACTCAGCTACCCACTCGCATTTAGCCATAAAAAAGAAACGTGGCAAATATTTGCAACACTTTTTTGCCTCTCAGCAATTTCTTTTTTTAACCCAAAGTCATCGAAAGTCATTTGCCAACAATTGTGACGAGCGGCAGCAGCGACTGCACCACTGCGCACCACCAGCAAGCTTCAGTGGTCACTGACTCCCAGTTTAGTGGAAGCCCTGCCACACACGCCCACCACCCACCGCCCACAGTTTGCCAACGACATTTGTTACACTTTGTTTGCCTTCGGGCAACACATCCGCCGCGCATACGGCTGAAAAAAGTGACAATGGAGGTGGGACTACCAAATCGCATCAAATATCAACGGAGCATACGTTAAATGCCTCAAATTGAGTTAAAGTGCTGCTGCCGTTTGCCGGCCGCAGCCTCTAAAAGTTGCGGGTGTCAAGCCGAAGAACCAGCGCCCTCTGAAGCGGGGCTCTGGCAAGGGGCGTGGGCGATGACGCTGGGCCAGGGATTACAAAAGCCTGCGGCTGTGCGGCCAGCAAAAACTACAGCGCAAAAACGAACACACACACACACACACACGTGACTAGGCATGTGCATGGAGACATAAGGTAGCGCAACAATGCGAGGGCAGCTCAAGCAGTAGAGCCAAGAAATATTAGAAAGATTCTTACGAATTCATAAATAAAATATTAAAATATTAAGTATTATTATATGAGATTATATTAAAAAATAAAATACAAATATGAAAAAAGTAATATAAAATTAAATTCTAAAAAAAAAATAAATATATATATATATATAATAATAATATAATAATAATAAATATGTATTTAAATGAAAATATATGGAAAAAAAGTAAAATTATTGAAAAATTAAATATAAACATAAATATATTAATAATAAATTAATATAAAATGAAATTATATGTGTAAAAATTAAAAAAAAAATGTATATATGTTTTAATTAATTTTATTATTAATACTAAATAAATAAAAAAAATATTAAAATTTAATTTGTTTAAATATTAAAAAATTTTAATTAAAATAAGAAATTAAAAAAAAAAAAATTTATAAAATCAATGATGATCATGATGACCAATTTTCAATGGTCACAGGATATAAAAAGATATGTATATAATTCAAATATATATATAAATATATAATTTTAAAAAAGTACAAAAAATAAAAAATAAATAAAATTTATTATTATTATTATAAATATTATAAATTTAAATTTAAATTTAAAACAAAAAAATATAAAAACTAAAATATATTTATAAATATATATGCAAAATAATCTGAATCTATAGTATAATTTTTTTTTTTTTTTTTTTTTTGTAAATAAATATGTATTAAAATAATTTATAAAAAAATAAAAAATTAAAATTAGAAAATAAAAATAATTTGCCTATAAATTTGTTTATATATTTATATCAATATGCCTTAGCTTTGAGAGCTTGTGCCAGTCCTATCGATAGCCAGCTAGCACTAGCTAAGTGCAGATTGAACTATGTATATATAGTGTATATATAGATAAGCTTTTATTGAGCAATCAATCTCAAAGCATCTCCATCTGCATCTGCAGCTGCATGCATCTCTTGGCTCTTCTTTCAGTTGATTGTGGGCAAACTTTGGAGTTGACCCCACGTTTGCATAGCAGCTGAGCTCTGCGTGTTTAGTACATTTGGAGAGGACTGCGGCGTCCTGTTGTCAGCTAGTGCGACTCCTGCTGCGTGTCCTGTTGTTGCTGTTGCTGTTGTCGGCTATCCCTTGCATGGACTCGGGGTTTTTGCTGCCGCACGCTTCGGCTGCACTTTTTTCACTCTAGTTTTTTATTTTAGTTTTGCCCATTGACTCTGGCATGTCCTGGCTAAATGTCCTGGCCAGTCTGCGGCTGGGTCGTGCCTGGCTCTGGCTCTGGCTCTGGCTTGCTGTCATCATTGGCTCGTTCATCGACACTTTGCTTTTTAATCAATTTAACAATTTTTTGTCGCTCTCGGACGACGTCGGTGAAGGCGCCTGCAGCGCCACAACTCAGCTCGTTATCAACAGCAAAAACAACAACAAGGATTGAGTGCAAGGATATGCAAAAGTAATTGACAGCTGGCTTCCGCTCCGGCTGCGGCCTTCGCTCGGACTTCGTTTGCCTCAAGTCTGAGTTGCTTTAGCAATTCAATTCCTTGCTTTATTAGCTTTTGAGATATGTTGACATTTCTCCAAGTCCCTCTCCCTCCCTCCCTCCCCCCTCCCTCCCTCTCCCCCTCTGTGTGTGTGGGTGTGTACATTTGCTAATTAGTTTGCCAAAGCGCTAACAACAACAGCAACACTTGCATGCGCCAAGGATTCATCCATTCATTCGTCGTCGTCGTCCTCGTTGCTCAGTTTCAATTTCATTTACCCCGTTTTTTCTCTCCCCTTTTTTTTTGGCTTCTTCTTCTGCTGCTGCTGCTGCTGCTGCTCTTGTAATTTCGTCTGCCCCGAAATCGTGTCTAAAAAGGAAATGAATTCATCAGCTCCGTTTGCCCGATGTTGTTTTTGTCCCTGCGACTAATGAAGTTGACTCGACCGACGGCAGGCCGAAAATAAAAAAGAAATGCGAATGGCACGAGTTATTGAAAAGGAGTTTGGGCCATGTCCACACAGGTCCTGAGCTTGAGATACGCTTTGAGAGGCGCCCAGCCTCACATGTCCTGGCCCAAAGGCACTGCCCATAACAATTATGTACTTAGCCAGCTCAGACTATTTGGCCAAAGCTCGGGCAAACAGCTCCAAAGGCACACAAATCCCCTCAATTCCTAATGAAATGCTTTGGCTCAGCTGCCGCTAGATCCAGTTAGACAAGGGAGTGGGAGGGGCAGGAGTGAATGAGGCTCTGATTGTGCAATGCTTTAGCTTAAACTTGCATTTGCCTTAATGCTGAGAATTCCTTGATTAAGCTAAATTTTGAGTTTTTAAAATTCTTATAAATTAGAATTAAAATTACATAAAATTTTTGTTAATTATTGTAAATTAAAATATTAAAACTTGCAAATATTTAAATTTTTAAAAATTATGTGATTTTGATTTTATTACTTTTATTTATTTACTTTTATTTTATTTTACCAGAAAACTAAAATTTAAAAAAAAATAAATAAAGTTTTTAATACTAAAATTTTTAATGGTAAAATATTTGAACACTCAAATTAAAAAAAAAAAATTCATTTTTATAAATGTTTAATATTTAATAATAAACATTTTTATTAAAAAATAAATGTTAAATAATTCAAAAATTTTAAAAATATGTAGACATATTTAATTATTATTATTTATTTATTGTTTTTACTACCGAAAATAAATATTTTGTAAAAAGAAAATATTTAAAAATTTATTTATATTTTTAAATTATTGATAATTTTAAAAAATTTAAATATTTACAAACTTTACATGATCGAAAATAAAATTTTTTTAAATTAATGTGTTTAGCTAAAAGTTATTTTTTTTTTTAAATTTTTTTAGTAATGTATTTTAAAATTAAAATTTATTAGTAATATGTTTGAAAATAAAATTTTTTTAAAAATATATAAATTAAAATTTTCAAAAATTCTTGTCAATTTTTGTAACATTTTCGAATATTAAAAATTTTAACTATACAACTTTTAAACGTCATATGATTTTCGCCACCTCTGATGGCACCTATCTTACGCCTATATATAAGATCTATATGCACTCAGCAGCTCTTTAAGCACTCTTAATAACTGCAACGTAAAGTCAGCTGGAAAATGCAAAGAAATCCGTTTTGTGTCGGCAGGCGAGCGGCAATTGTTGTTGTCGCTGTCAGCGCCTAAGCGTGGCCTAATGAGCAACTTTGGCTGTCTTGGCGTGGTCAAGTGTGGCTCGATGCTTGAATCAGTTGTCCGGCAATCACTGGCCATATCAGTGTCACGAGTGGTTGTTGTTGCTGGTATAATAAACGCATTATAATTGAACAATTTACCAGTTTTTCTATGCATTATGTAGACGTTGCTTAGAAATTGCATTCAAAATAACTTTATCAGCTCGAAACATCAAAAGGTAGCAGCAAGAGCAACAGCAAGAGCAAGAGCAAGAGCTTGGCTACAGGTTGCTGTTGCTGCCGCAGTAGCAACGCAGTTAAATATTTTCCGCTTAATTTAACAGGAATTTCAATTGACAGACGTGCGCAAAGCGTTGCGGCTGCACTTGTTGATGTTGTTGTTGTTGCTGCATGGCAACGCATGATTTATGCACTCACACACACACACATATACCGACAGCCACGTGGCGGGGCGCAGTCAATTTCTATTAGGCGCTGACCTTGTCAACATTGTTGCCAGCAACAAGTGCGCAGCGCCAGCAACATGCAGCGACGCGAGCAGCGGCGTCTCGTTTAGTGCTCTGCGCGCGCTAAGTTGACAATTTACTGACAAATGTGTAAATTGCATTTGATCGTGTTGCTGCTGTTGTTTGCATTGCGGCTGCTGCTGCCTGCTGCTGCTGCTGCTGCTTCGTTAATTTATGCGACTGGCATTTTGAGAGGCCTACAAAACAAAAACCAGCAACAGCAGCGCCAGCGCTGGCAGCGACCTTGATCGCAGCATGGCGACAGCTTCCGCATTTTACAGCTTCCAGTTGCAGTTGCAGTTGCAGTTGCAATTGCTCTGCCCACTTGGCTGGAATATATTCAGCTATTGAGCATGGCAGCTATATGGTAATATGCATATGGTGTATAGCTTGGAAATCTATGTATGCATCCGTATATACTATATACTATCGCAATCCAAATCAAGTCTTATGTTCTGTCTTACGCTCTTTCTTTTTAGCTTAAATATATGTTTAAGTTGTTATCGATATTTATCGATGAGCGATTGTCGATCATATAAACAGTTGTAGTTGCGTATATGAGGAATCCGATTCGATTGAAATCAAATCAACTACAATTTGAGCTGGTATCCCAGGCATAAAACATATCGATTATATATCGATTACACATATATTATGTATCGATTATTTATCGGTTATATATCTAGTATATATTGATCATATATCAATTATATCACAATGATATATCGATTACATATTGATTACATATCGATTACGTATATATTATGTATCGAGTATGTATCGTTTATATATTGATCATATTTTGAACATTTATCGAGTATATGTAGATTATATATCAATTGTGTCTATTATATAGCGATTACATATCGATTTTAGATCTACTATCTGTTAATAATATGTCGAATATATGTAGACTATATATAAATTATCGATAATACATCGATTGTATATATTATCCTATGCCTATATCTAAATATAACGATTTAGTATTCATATTTCTATGTACTCATATATATTTCTATCTCTTATATATACTTTTCAAATCACTCACCTTATGGGCTCTGATGGATGGGCCCCCTGAACAAGCTAATGTAACGTCCACCAGGCTCCCGTCCTGTAATAATTGACTAAACACCCCTAACAGGTTGGATTGATGATTGTTCCACCTCAAGCAGTATTGCTCACTGCCCATGTCGGTGACAGCTTACGCTGCTGCAATTAGATTGAGAAGATAAATAAATCAATATTTGTTCATACATGTAGTTACAGTTATAGTTATATACTATCTATATCTATGTATAGTTTTTTAGGTATAAATAAATTGGAAATTGGTATTTGATTAGATTTTAGATAATATAATATATATATTGATAGATAAATATATGTCCTGACACGTTCTTCTGCGCACATTTCATTTGCTCAGCTTATTATTTATCGCTATCGCTATCGTTATCGATCATTATCGACACACAAAACGCACGCGCATGCGAATGCTTGCTCAATTGGCCAATTGAAGACATTGCGTAATGCTTACAGAGGCTCAGACACACACACACATATATAGTCATGTATAGTCAGCATATATATAGTCATATCTCTTCGTATCTCTATTGGTAATTAATGGTAAAACGTGTGGCAAAATAAGAAGCGAAAAAAACGCGGTCAGGGTTCAAAAATGTCACCGACAACCTCTCGACAGTCAGGTGGATGGGGCATGCCGCCGACTAGGGCGTGGTATTGCCACAGATCGGCTTGACTTGCAACTTTTGCGCAGCAAAACACGAAATTAAAGAAAAAACTTCAAATAGACATTAAAATTGTTTTTTTGTTTTTTTTTTTTTTTTTTTTTTTTTTTAAATATCTTATGCCATATTATGGCTATAATCAGAAGACGATTGGCCCAAGTATTTTTCGTTCTCAGTCGCATTCAAAGCTATATTTTGCAGGCAATAATGTGGAACATAAAAGCTTTGAGAATGCATAAAATTAAAATTAAATTCAAAAATTAAGTACAAAATGAAAAAAAAAAAATTTGTTGCATTTTAAAAAATTTTTTTAAATATTTTAAAAGTGTTCAAGTTAAAGTTATATCAATATTTAAACAAATATACAATCTAAAAATTTTTTTTTTTTTTTTTATTAATAAAAGATGTATTAAATTAAATTAATTATTGCAAAGTTTATATATACAAAAAATTAAGTTTTAATTTTTAAATGACATAAAATTATATATCAAATGATATATGCTACAACTAAGATGTCGAGCCATTCATAAACCTATTGACTGTTGGCATAGTCAGCCTGTTATCGATAAGTTAAGAAACCGCTGTCATATAGTTATCGAGCGGAGTTATCACGCCTAATTGGCTTGCCCGTAGATATCAGAATTGCTTTATAGAGTCTTGGCAATAATTAATACGAAAGTCGTGAGCTAAACGCATGATACAGCAACGAGGTGAAAATTAGAAAGAGATCAACAACGAGAGCAACAGCAGCAACTGCAACAGCAACAGCAACAACAGCAAACAGTTATAACAAGAAGAACAATAAACATTTCCGGCATGCGTTGCGAGTGTTTGATGGCTGTCTGTCGCAGTTGTTGTTGTTGTTGTTGCTGCTGTTGTTGCAGTTGCAGTTGCTGTTGTTGCTGTTGCTGTTGCATACAGGCAGCAATAACATTCATTGCCACAGCAGCGGCGGCAACGGCAGCAGCGCAAATAATAACGAAGCAATAAACTGTGAATTTATTTCAACAAATAAAACTTTGATTTATTGCGCTACGCACACAGCATGCAACGAGGCGTGTGTGTGTCTGTGTGTGTGTGTGTGTTGCTGGTTAAGTAAAAACATTAACGGCGCACACACGATAGAAATGCAAGCAGCAGCAGCAGCAGCAGAAGTGGATTGGCCCCCAGAGATATTGCCACAGATAACGACACGAGCAACAATCGCGAATATCGAGAAGATTGCAGGAGGAGGCAGCGAGAGGGCGCGAGAGGCGGCGCGAGATAGTGAGATCAGATTGAGAATCCGTTTGAATGGCTCGCAAATGTTAAATACGCGTGCATTTGCCGAGGCGAAAAGTCGTGCGAACTTTTACCAGGCCCAAGCCAAAGCCAAAGCCAAAGCCAACCAGTTAAATATCAATTTGTGGCCAAACAACAATGCGAAATGTTGCTGGCGAGAAGTTATGGCCGTTGCCAGCAGCAGCAGCAGCAGCAGCAGCAGCAACACGCAATGGCCAAAGGTCGCGACAAGACGCAAATTAAATTTGCATGCAGCAAGAGCAACAGCAGCAGCAACAGCAACAACAGGTCGTCACTTAATTAAGAAAAGTTGCTAGCGTCCATGTTGCTGCTGGCTGCGAGGGCAATGTTGCTGGCGTGCCAGGTTGCTGCTGCTGCTGCTGCTGCCCACGCATGATTTTTGAATTAGCGCGCTGTGTAACAGCAACTAATATAATTGACAGTTGCTGCTGTTGCTGTTGCTGTTGCTGTTGCTGTTGCCTACGTGTTCTGTTGCAGACATCAAACGCTGCACTGCATGCTAAGTAGCTGCAATCGCTGTGTGGCAGACAGAGAAAGCGCGCGCGCGTGTGTGTGTGTGTTGCATGCAATTTGGGTCTGTTAATTGTTGTTGCTGCCGCTGCTGCGATTTATGCCGCTTGCATGCTAATTATGAATGCCAGCAACATGTTGCTGCTGCCGTTGCTGCCGCTGCTCAGCTGACAACTAAATCAGTCAAAGACGGCGACCGTTAATTGCGCAGCAGCACACAAAAAACAAGGCAGCAGCAACCTATTGAGTTTTCATGCTACTTAATGAGCAACAGGAGCAACAGGCAGCAGCGTAAGACAGGCAGCAGCAACAATTGCTGCTGTGCCTCCCATTGCGCACAGTTTGGGCCAGGCCCAACTGGCAACTGTTGCTGCTGCTGCGGCTGCGGCTGCGGCGGCTGCTGCATCTTCTTCATTTGACGGCACGATTCAAAAAGTTTTCAATTAAGTCGCCGTTGCAGTTGCTGCTGCTGCTGCTGCTGCTGTTGTTGTTGCTGCTGCGGTTGCTGCCTTAAAACCTCATTAATATTGAAATTTGTTCGTGTGCATGAGTTATTAGCAATTTTCTAATTAAGCGCCGCTGACGAGAAGCTTCTCTGCCCCACCCTCCCTCTCCGCCCCCCTCCCTCTCTTCAGGCAGCACTCTCTGCCCCACCTTCGGCACGCCACAGGCCGCCGCTGCCGCTGCCGCTGCCGCTGACTCATGCTTGGCCGATCACATGTGAATTTGAATTTGAATGGCGCCGCTGGACCGCCGCGCAGCACCACTCGCCGGCCGCACTTGTCACACACCCACAGCACGCGGCACCCAGCGGCTCGACTCGGCTCGGCTCCACTCGGGCCGTGCAGTGGCTTCTCCACAAAGGCGCCGCCATCGATGTTTCGCGGCGCTGATTTATTTATTTATCAGCGTAATTGCCAGCAAACTTATTAGTGGGCCACATAAATTTCCACCGTCAAGCGACGTTTCACTGCCAGCGCCGCCCACTGGGCGTGCCACTGCGCTAAAACGCACATAATCGAGTTCAGATGGCGCCGAGCCGCAGAGCCGCACAGGCGGCGCCCATACACGACTCGGCGCAAACTCAATTTTTGTGCTGCAACACAAAAAGCGGAAGAAAATCAAATATTTACAGAAATTGAGTTCAAAAGTTCAAAGCTGTTCGTGGGAGCTTTAAGCTTTAAGTGCGTTTTGCGTGAGCTTTAAGTGTGCTTTAAGTGAGATTCTAGAAACTTTTAAATGAATTTGATGTTTACTTTGAAATGTTTTTAAATGAGCCTTACCTAAAGCAAACTTTAAATGAGCTTATTTATTTATTTATTTTTTATTTGTATTTATTGAATTTTTATTTATTATTTATTTATTTATTTTATTTTATTTATTTTATTATTTATTTAATTTATTTGGTTATTTTATTTTTTATATATTTTTTTAATTTATTTTATTTTAAAACAATTTTATTTTATTTATTTATTTTTTAATTTTTGTAAACCTATTTTTTATTTTTAAAATATTTTTAAAAGTGTTTATTTATACATTTAATTTATTTTTTAATTTAATATTTTAATATTTTATTTTTTATTTATTTGGCTATTTATTTTTTTTTTATATATTTAATTTATATTTTTTATATTTATTTTAAGCTGCTATTTTATTATAATTTTTGTTTTTCTTAATTTAATTTTTTTTTATATTATTTCACATTTTAAAATTTTATCTTTCAGATTTTTTTTATTTAACAATTTATTTTTTATTATTTTTTAAATTTATATTTATTTTATTTTTATTTTTATTATTTTTAATGTCTGCTTTGCTTTCCGCATTATTAATAAATATTTCTACAGCTGATATATTTGGCTTTATGCGCCTTTTGGCACTGCCAGCAACAACAGCAACAATGCGAGCAACAGCAACACGAGCAACTATTGTGGTCAGTGGGCAATCGCTCGATGACGATCTGCAGACCCACACAAAGATGCACAAGGCGATGGCCTGGCCATGGAGCTGGGCCAAGCAGAAACAGAAACCGCCAGAATCATAAGACAGTGACATTGCCGGCAGGCTAGACAGCGGACGGCAGACAGCAGACAGCAGGCAGCAGGCAGGCAGCAGCAACACTTGACTGATGATGCCAAGTGGTTGCAGCAACACTTGTTGCGCGGCGAGCTGAAGGGCAGCCAAGTGGGTGCGAGGAAGAATCTGAGTATGTGTGTGTGTGTGTGTGTGCTGCGTGTGAGTACGCCTACGTGCGGGCCAAAACGATGGCGGCACATTTTAAATCAAAAAGAAGGGCGCACGACGACGCAGTTGCTGCCGCGCCTAGCGAGTTGCTTTGCCACGTCGATTATTAATTGCAACATGCAGCAGTTGCATTCTGCCGCAGCAGCCAGGGGGGCGGCACGGGGCGCACAGCGGAACAGACGCTGCATGAGAAACAGTTGCAATTTTGTTGTTCGTTTCAACATTGCCGCCGCCTTGCGATTATCATAATGCTGCCTGCGTTGCTGCTGCTGCTGCTGCTGCTGTTGTTGCTGTTGTCGATGTGAATGATGATTATTTTGATAAGTTGCGCAACATGTTGCTGGCATATTATTGTGATCAAAGCACTCGCCCTCTCCCCCTCTCTCACTCTCTCTATGTTAATTGCTCGCTCCGGCAACAATGTTGCCAAGGTGTTGCCCGCCCTGTCGCACCAAATTGCCGCTTGTCGCACGGAAGTCGCCTCCTCTGCTGCCCCAGCCACAGCTATGATTATAAACGCGTTATTGATTTATTAATGCGTTGTCTAAGCTGGTGAAAGGATTTCGCTTTAGGTGCTGCACATAAATTTCCAAGCATTTAAACTGCGGCTTCCTGCGTGGCTTTCTATTGTATTGCAGTTGTTGCTGTTGCTGTTGTTGCAGTTGCAATTGCAATTGTTGCTGTTGCTGCGTGGCGAGTTCAAAGTGGCAAGCGTATGCTCCATGCAACTGGGCAGCTGCACACGCCCACGCGCTGGACAGTTATATACGAGCAAAAAAAAGGGCGCGCGCGCACGCTTGCAACATGTTGCACACACAGCAACAACATGCAGAGAAAAATGCAAAATTATTACCTAAAATGATTAGCTAGGGTGTGTGTGTGCGTGTGTGTGTGTGAGCGTTGCTGCTTTAAGCTACAATTGCCACATTTAACTGCAACTGTTGTTGTTGCTGTTGCTGTTGTTGTTGCTGTTGTTGCTGCCACCTACAATATGTATGGCTTTGGTGTCGCCTTTGTGGCACGAACATGACTTTTGGTGGCGCATGCGTGTTGTCTGGCAGTTTGTTGCCATTGCTGCTGCTCTTACTGTTGCTGTTGCTGCTGCTGCTGCTGCTGCTGCTGCTGCTGCTGTTGTTGTTGCTGCGCCTGTTACGCTGATTTAGTGGCCAGTTGCTGCCGATAAGCCATGGACAAACAATGCAGTTTGCATTTTTATACACACAATTTGCAGTTATTTGTGGTCAGCCGATAAGCAACTGCAGCAGCAGCAACAAGTGCATGTTGCTGGCGTGCAGCAGCAATTTTATTGACATATAGCTGCCATGAGGGGTCAGCCATCGAAATGCAATTAAATTAGACGTCTAATAATAATACAAAGCAAAAACTGGAGCAACAACAGCAGCCAGCCTTGAGCCATTGCTGCTGTTGCTGCTGTTGCTGTTGCTGTTGCAGTTTTCGGGCTTTGGATTTATATTATTAGCCAATTGTTGCCATGATGAAACGGCATAAAGCTGCTGTTGCTGCTGCTGCTGCTGTTGTTGTTGCTTTTTGCGTGCCGAATGCAAAGCATCAAAAGAAAACGTTGACTATTTGTCGGTTCTTTTTGTTGCTGTTGCTGTTGCTGTTGTTGCTGCTGCTGTTGTCGCCGCGCGCACATTGCGCAATGATCGTTTTCAATTTTCATATAAACATTTGTTGCCTGCTGTTGCCTTCACCTCGTTGCCGCCGCAAATCGTTGCACGTTGCCGTTGCAATTATTTGCTGCCATTGCGCGCATTGCGCAAATCGTCAGCGACAGCAACAACAGACACAGGAACAACAGCCACAGCAGCAGCAGCAGCAGCAACTGTGACAGCTACGTGCCAAGACCACCCCAATAGTCATTAAACTTTAATAAGCTAGGGATCGTTGCGGTTCTTGCTGTTGCAGTTGTTGTTGTTGCTAACAGTTTTGACACCGCTGCAATACGCAGCTGTTGCTGTTGCTTTTTGTCAACCGAGCAGCAATTGCTGTTGGCTTTGGGCACATAGCATTGCTGCTTTAACAATTTATGCTATTTTAGAGCTTGATATAGATAGATAGAGATATATATAGCAACAGCATGTAAAAGATGCATCAAAAAACAGCAGCAACAGCAGCAACAGCAACAGCAACAGCAACAGCAGCAGCAGCTGTATGCTCCACTTCTGCAACAGCAATCGCCAGGAAGCCGTTTAAATGTTAGACGTTGCGCCGCGCGCCTGCCTAACTGCAGTTCGTGGCACAAACAATTTCCGGGGGCCGCATCTCTCGGCTCGGCAGCTTCAAGTATTCAAGTGAGTGACTAGCATTTAATCAAGAGCAATCAGTTGCGGCAGTCTGAACAGCAACAGCAAGAGCAACAGCAACATCAAGAGCAGCAGCAATAATTGCTGCGTTGGCCACGTGCTCCATTTGCAATTGTTGCTGGCTGGCAAAGTTATCAACATTTGAGCGACGATGACAACAGCAGCAGCAGCAGCAGCAGCAGCAGCGAGAGCAACAACATTGCATTGATATGGCACACGCAATGCCCATTTGTCTGGCATCTGCCACACACACACACACACATTGATATTTTGATAAATGGCAGCAACATGTTGCTGTTGCTGTTACTGCTGCTGCTGAGCCGCAAAAAAGATTTATGATTATTGCTTTGTAATTTGTGCTTAAAATATGTGCCGCCGCCTATGTTGTCGTTGTTGCGGCCGTTGTTGTTGCCGTGGACATGGCTGCGCATAAAAATCAATTAGTCTTCCCCCAACCCAGGCACACAAAAAATATGAAAGAAACTGTTGAAAATTTGCCTTCAGAAATGCATAAACAATAAATGTTGCTGCGGTGCTCGGTGCAATTGCCGATGATGGCATGCAGCAGCGCCACCTATCGGCAGTTAAATTGATACCAGCTATAGCAGCAGCAGCAACAGCAACAGCAACAACAGCGAACAAGAGTCGCTGCCTTGTCAGCTGTAAGCAGCCAATTAATGTTGCTGCCGTTTGCAGCATTAGACGCAACAACAGCAACATGTTGCCAGCGTTGCATGCAGCGCAATTTATTAATGAGATTGCCCAGTCGATTGCAAAAAAGAAAAATAGTTGAAAATTGTATGCCACATGCATTGTTGTTGTCGCCGCACGCACAGCACCAGCAGCAGCAACTTGGCACGGCAGCAACATGTTGCTGTTGCCAGCGGGTGTTGCACATTTATTGAGCGCTTATTAGCTGTGCGTGCCCGCCGCAACAGCCCCAAATGAGGTGTCAAATGACAATGCTGCCTCGAGCGGTGCAGACAGCCATCCAGCGGGTGGCGTGCCGGGCCGAGGGAAGTTTAGCTAGTTGCCGTTGTTGCTGTTGCTGTTGCTGTTGCCCCTCGGGCGCTGACGTTGACGCAGCTGGCGCGTATTAAGGTCAAAGAGCGATCGCAATCGCAATCGGATCGTGTCGCCCCAGCTGTCAAACTCAATTCGCCTCCGCAGATAGCGCACAACAACAACAGCAACAACTCACAACAGCAACAACTCACAACAGCAACACATGCAAAGGTCAGCCAGCTGCCTGCCTGCCTGGTTGCCTGTTTGCCCGCTTGGTCGCTTGGCCGCTGCCTGCCTGGGGCCTGTCTTGGCTTCCCAAAAGATTGTTCCAGTCTGGCTTTAAGGCTCAACGCGTTGCTGTTGTTGTTGTTGTTGCTGCTGTTATTCCCCCGCGCTTAGCATCATAAAAATGTCAAAGCTTTATTTGCAGGCCTTTTTGTTGTTGCTGTTGCTGGGCGGCTAATTGGCGTGTCATTGCCTGCAACGTAGGCATAAATCTGTTATTTTATACCCGCATGTGCAACACGGCGCATGAGTAATGTGGCCGCAACACTCCGAAAGCGAAAACGAAAACAAAAACACCAAAAGCAAAGCTCACTCAGGCAACAAAACGCTTCACAGCTCCCACAACAAAAGGCAACAAAAGGCCAAAATCCATACAACACTGAACAGCGCTGAACAACACTGGTCTTTCAAGCAACTTCATCGTATTAGCATTGCGAAACCAATGATCGAGGATGGAATAAAGCTGGTTGGCTATCGAGCTACCTCTAGTTCTATTCCAGGCTATCGATAGATTTGTATATCGATCAATTGCTAGTTCTCTGATCGATAACTTGCTAATTATCGATCACTTGCTAGTTATCAAATCAATAACTAGTAGATAACTATCACTAACATAGCTATCGATCACATAACTAGCAATTGATCGATATATTGATATACAAATCGATCGATAACTAAATAGCTTAATAAGCTTATCGACAGCGCAACAATCGATATATACATTTTACATATGAGCTAACTATCGATAGTCATCCAGTTGTTAGATGACCCCCTCTATAATTATGGATCAAGAAATGTTCTGAAGAAGCCTTGTACAGTGTTGAAAAGTGTCCAAAGTAAAGCCATATGTAGTTGTCGTATATGACAGCACCGTGTGGTATAGACAACGCAGATGTCTATGGATATATAGACTATGGCATTTGCCTTCTGCCTGCCTTCAGTTGTCTTAGCCGTTTGCTAGCCAAGTACTTTTATATGTATATCGTTAACCAACACTGTTGCTAGCTCAATCACTCCTTTGTAGATATATATATAGACAGATATATATATATCAACCTATATATATATATATATATATACATGTATCTTATATCTACTTTAATCACTTGCAGTTGCTTCCTTCTGGCTTCTGGCTTCTGGCCGTCTTTATTACGAATGGCTAATAGAACAATTATGGTAGCTAAGAGCGCGGTTAGCGCACATTTTTGTGACATTCAAATTGTGTTAATAAAAGCGCAACTAAATCATTTACAAAATAAATCACCAGCTCGACAACACAACAACAACACGAAAACCTTTCAAAAACTTCAAAAATAAAGCCAAAAAAAAAGCTAAAAAAATATGAGTTTATGTCAATTGGCTAAAAATAGCCTAAAACTAACGAGCAATAAAAAATGCCGTTTGGCCGGGCTCTAAAAATACCAAACAGACTGAGAGAGAGAGAGGGGGAGAGGGGGAGAGCGAGTGGGAGAGAGGGGGGACAGAGGAGTAGATGGGGGGGCAGAGCAGAGCTAAAGTAAAGCCTGGTTGTTAATACAATAATGAAACGCGCTCTGTTATAATATTTACAGCGCTTTGCATTAACTAACGAGCGCAAAGGCAGCAGCAGCAGCAGCAGCAGCAACGGCAACAGCGAACCGGTTGCAGCAGCAACAGTTGCCAACAGGTGTGCATTAGGTGAGTTTGGGGCAGTTGCTGCTGCACATTGGACTGTGGGGGAGCTTATCAAGGCGCAGCCTCAGCTCAGCTCAGCTCAGCTCTCAACTCAACTTTCACTCACCCGCTGCTGCTGCTGCTGCTGCCCACACGCTAATTGCGGCAAACAAACGCACGAAAGGAACGCAATGTGGACCACCAACATGCAACGTGCAACATGCCACTCACTCACTTAAGCAACAAGCAAAAAGAAGCAACTGCAGCAGCATAAAGAAATAGAGTTTCGCTCGGCACGGCCCATAAACAAATAAACACTTGACTTGATTGTGGCCATGGCCAACAGTTGCTGCTGCGGCTGCTGCTGCTGCTGCTGCTGCTGCCGCTGTGGCATTGTCATTGGAGACGCGACTTGCCCAAATCAAATGAAGTGTAATTTATGCAAAATGTGGATCAGCCTCTGCCCAGTAGCTGGCGGAGGAGGCCCACGCCACATCATTCATGCCACAAACGTCACAGCACATAGCAATTATGTGGCACAGCAGCTCAAGTGCAGCAGTTGCCGTTGCCGTCGACTGTTGCTGTTGCTGTTGCTGTTGCTGGCGTGTTGCAATAATTTCAACGTCGCCACAAATCTGCCAACATAATTTTGTTATTTCACTGCCACTTTGTTTGACGTGCAAATGTTTGCCTTGGCTGCAGTCTGGCTGGCAACAGGAGCAGCAGCAGCAGCAGCAGCAGCAGCAGCAGCAGCAGCAGCAGCACATCCTGCTTGCGCCCAGATGATTTTTCAATTTGTTGCAGCCTAAGACAATCAGCAACCGCAGCGGCAGCAGCGGCAACTGTTGCAGCCTCTCTCAGAGTCGACTCTCAACTCCCTCGTGGGGCCCGCTGCGGTCATAAGTAACTTTAAATTATGATGAAAGTAATTTTCTGCTTCAGTAGCTGAGCCGCGGCTGTTGCTTGATTTACGCGCCAGCAGCATTCGCCGGGACAGCGGCAGCTGCAGCGGGAGGAGGCGTTGCCCGCTGCGCACTCTTGAATTGTGGCCACACTCTGCTATTGTCCGTTGAGCAGATTTCGCTGCCGCCGTCCGTTGTCTGTCTTTTTTTTTGCGAGCTGCTGTTCAATAGCTTTGCCAAGTGCGCAGCCACCACAACTTCTTGTGTCAGCCAGCAACAAGAGAGGGAGAGAGGAAGAGAGGGAGAAAGGGAGAGACTGAGAAAAAAGCAGGCAAGTGTAAATTAAGTAATTGCCTGGCAGTAGCTGCTACCGTTGTCATTAGGACAGACTTCAGTCAAAAGCCGATATATAAAGACGGCAAGCAGTGGCCCCAGTCCAAGCCCAAGGCGAGCCGTGAACTCTGTGCTTAACCTGCCAAACTGATGCTCATAAAGAAGATAGAGAGAGAGAGAGAGGGAGAGAGAGAGAGGGAGGAAGAAGGAGGCAAGCTAGTATACAAACTGAAACGATAGAGCTATATCGTATAGCCACCCATATATCGTAAACGACCTACGAAAGAAACTGAAACGATAATCTATGGATTACGACAAAGTTACATCGTATGGCAATATATCGTAAATATTTACGATTTAAAAAAAAAATTTCACATAAAATATTATATATTATAAGATGTATACGATATAATAGGTGCATAACTAAAGCAAGTGTTACGATATAATCTCTAAGACTCGATCTATGTATGTAATTGTACATTAGACTTAATTCTTACAGCTTACGATATAAAAGTTACGATAATAACTGATTGATGTTGAAAAATGAATTGAAGAATAAATAGTGCTAGGTATGTGTCGTCATATATAAAATACGATATATGGCTGAATATCGTAAATCTTGAATATCGTAAGTCTCTCTCCCTCTTCCCTGTTGTCACTGTTGTCACTTTCCCTCTCTTATTTCGGCATTAAACCTAAACTCTATGAGCCAAAGCGCACTATACGCATTCGTGAATGCCAATGGATTGTGTGTAGTGGCTCAATAGTTAACTCATTTATCGAATACCAACAGAAATTGCCCAAAAAAGAGACGGAAATTGCAAAGCAATTGAAATCGTTTGCAAATTACTGAAAAAGGTCTTTGGGGTCTTTTTTATAGACAGAGAGAGAGAGAGAGAGCGAGTGGGGAAGCGGGTGGGGAGAGGGGGATAGAGTGACGCCCCTAGCTCGCGGTCAAAAAGCGTTTTATGCAACGTAATAGCCCAAACACAATTAACAGTTATTCATAATCATTTCGAATGCAAAATCGAGATATGCAAATGAACCGCAAGCCAAAGCCAAAGCCGAAGTCGGAGTCGGAGTCGAGTTGCTGCCACTCGCACTGCAACAGCCCCATGGAAATTAAGATCAATTTTCAGGCAAGCAAATCAATAAAATAACAGCAGCAGCAGCAGCAACAATAACAGCAACAGCAACTGCAACAACAACAACAACAGCAGCAGCCCAATAGACACTGAACATTTCAATTGCTGACCAATGGAGCAGCAGCTGTTGCTGTTGCTGTTGTTGCTGCAGGGACAAAAACTAAGTCTAATATCATTTTGCACAGCATGTGGCCGCTCTTAATACCCTGTAACTGGTGGAGGCAGTTAGAATGGGTAGTCATACAAGTTCATAGATCATACATGATAGCTATATTAGCAATAGATGGATAATGGATCGATAAATATCGCTAGCTATTGTTTCCTAGCTTCAGCTGTATGTATTAGGTACGCTGCATGACTGTAGAGCTGCCTCTCTTTATGTAGATCGATATCTGATTGATATATTGAATCGATAACTATCGATTACATTCCATGCTCAACAGCAGCAGCATATATTTGAGTAAACCTACTTGATTGTTAGCCCATATCATATAGGATGTTTTATGTATAATATATACAAGAAATATAAATCGATAACTATCGATTGCCGATTGTAGCTTCATATATTAGGCACGCAGCTTAATGTATCTGCAATTCAGTTGTAGTTTCTGTATCTAACGTTCTTCTACTCATATGCAACTATGAATCACAAGTTGTCGATAACTCCAAGCTAAATCGATAAATATCTATATATGATACAATGCTGAGTGAGCTTTTAAGTAGCTATACTGAAGATCTCTCCCATAATTTCGTTTAGGTTAAGCCTGATTCTAAATTCAAACGATTCAAATTCTCTTTCGATAAACACCCACAAATATTTATCGACTTATCGACCACATTATGGAGCACAACTCTTAGTCGCATACACTCTCTGCCAGTGTCAGCTAGTTGCCAACAATTTAAAAGCAATTTGAATTTCAGGGGGGGCAGGTGGGAGGCCGCAGAGAGTTGCTTGGTCAATTTTCATTGATTTGGGCGAACGCTCGTTGAATTTGCATTTTTTGAGAGTCTCCGCTGCAAAATCGTGTGTGTCAATTCTTTTGGTGTCAGATTTCAATTTCGTTTGTTCGGTTTTCATTGCGTATTGTTGCTGTAAGGCAGCAGCGGCAACAGCAGCGGCAACAGCGGCAGCAACAACGGCAGCAACAAGCATTGGCGGCATTTTTACAAAAGCTGCCGCCGTTGCAAGTTTATTAATTCATTTCGCAGCAGCAGCAACAGCCACAGCAGCAACTGTTTTGAGTCAGCAGCAACAACAACAGCAAATTGTCATCCCCCGCGGCTCGTTTTCCATGTGAAATTTGCATTTTCCATGTGATGTTGTTGCTGGCTCCACACCTTTGGCGGCTATTGCTGCTGCTGCTGCTGCTGCTGCATTTGGCCATTGTGTTGATTTATGCGCACATTTTGTGGTCATTTCTCTATGGCCAGTCGTCAGCAACAGCAGCAACAACAACAGGCCACAAAATGTGACAGCCTTTAGCCAAAATCAGCCAACTGCACATGGCTATATATACATATACACCATATTATATATATACATATGCATCCCTCTATACATGCCTTGCATCTGTATCTTTATAGCTGTGTGAACTTTTTACAAATTGTTTTAATTTGGCTTTGGTTATTCGCTTCGCTCTCGTTGCTGCTGCTGCTGTTCATATTTATGCTAATGCTGTTGCTGTTAACCTGAATGTCTATTTAAGGCATTTACCTGTTTCGCAATTCGGTTGCTTACAATAGAGTTCCAAAAAACTAAGCTTTCCAACTCACCTGCAAAGAGAGGCAAAGAGAAATAAGGGAAAATTAGAAAAAATATTCAATAATTGGAATTCGCTTGCAAAAAGAATGACAATTAAAATATAATTAAATTCGCATACTTAAATATTCTAAAATCGATAAATCGTAATCGATAACAACAGGTAAAATATAATATGAATTTAAAACCAATGTGGAATGACATTAAAAATATATTAAAATTAAATTATATAAATTTTAGAAGATCTATAACAATCGATAACAATCGCCAGCAATAGAGGTACCAAAATATAAAAAAAAAAAAATTGAAAACAATATTCAATAATTATAATTTGCTCGCTAAAAAATAAAGTTTAAATATTTGAAAATTAATGTATCTAAATTTTCCACAATCGATAAGCAGCAATCGATAACAATCGACTGGAATTGCCTTAATCATAAGAGGCGCAGCCCAAATGGCCACGACTTGGCCACAATTCGCGCTGAGCGCGACCCGAAATGCCAAGGCAAAGTTATGGTTTTCATTAGGCCCGGCCAATAGATAGAGCTGGCCAGGCAAATACAGTTAACACACACCCGCTAATCTGAGCACATAACTTAGCAGCGCCAAATGCGGAAGCGGCAGCCGCAGCAGCAGCAGCAGCGGCTCCGAAATGTTTGCCACTTTCTAAAACTAAAGAAAACGCCTCAAGGAGCTGCGCGTGGGCCTGGGGCCGCGGAGGAGTCTGCTGCCTGTAGCTGGCCTTATCAGGTTGCCCCGAAAATAGCAGCGCGGCGCAGCGTAATCGAAATTGCGCATCGTTGCGGCGTTGTGGCAGCAATTGGAATTCGATTAAGGCGGCCAAGGCAAAATGCAATTAGAGGGTGGATGCGTTATTAATGTGGAGCGATGTGCGCCAGTGCAGTCGACGCTGCAAAAGTTGATAGAAAACATATCTATATAAATATATATATATATGTGTGTGTGCAGTGTGGCATGCGGAAGCGAAACGCGCCAAAACGTCAGCAAAATGTGCGAAAAATGGCTAAAAAAAAGAGCTAAAACCTGGCAACAACAACAGCAGCAAACACTGAAAAAAGACGCCAACACGCGCCAACAAGGCACTTGATAGTCATGGGCAAGGTACGACGCTCAGCAAGCGGAGCGCAGCGGGCGTGGCTGCAGAGGGGGGGGGCTCTATATTAGATTGCCAAGTGGGAGGTGTTCACGCACACACACACGGGCATAGCTAACAAGCTCTGGGCCTGTATTAAATGAAAACGCATTAAAGCTCAGCCAACGCTCAGTGGGCGTTGCAGCAGCAGCAGCAGCAACAGCAACGGCAGCGGCAGCAGCGGAGGCTGCCAACCTGCGCACAGCTGGCAGTGGGTGTGCCCAGCAGCGCCATTGACGCGAACGCCACAAACTGAAGACGTTAACATCGATCGGCGCTGCCAACTTGCTAAGAGACCGCAGCAGAATCGTAAGGCGGAGAAAGTTGAAAGTGGATATTCAAAGGAAATTCAAGGAGAATATCCGAAATAAATAAGATAAAAAATATATAAAAAATGTTAAGGATAAAAAAAAATTAAATATAATATATTAAATATGAAATATTAAATATATTTAATATTTAATATTTGTGAAATATTTTAAATGACAAATTTGAAATATTCAAATAATTTTAACTCACAATGAGCTCAAAAATAAATAATAAGAAAATTAATAAAATATATATATTAAATTAAATCAAATAAATAATGTCTGCTAAAAAATCAATATTATAAAACTTAATTAAACATGTAAAAAACATTGTATTCTTATTATAACAAATTATTGTTAAAACAATTTAAATTTAAACGCTTAAAAATATATGATAATGTTTTGAAAACTTTGCTAAATAAAATAATATATTTTTTAAATAAAAAATCTTTAGCTTAAATTTAATGCAAAATATAAGAAATTTAAAAGCTTGATGCAAACAATAAAAAATAAAATATATATATATATAATTAGATATATAAATTTTGAAATCTATATATAAATAAACAAACAATAATATAGAAAATGTTAAAACTTATAAAATATTAATTAATAATTTTAAAAATATATATTTTAAAATAAAAATTGTTGGCCTTCAAAAGAAGTCTGCATTCAGTGCAATATTTGGATCTCGAGGCCTATTTTCTCTGTTGGCAAGTTGGCAGCGCTGCAATTTGAGATCGTTTCGCTAGCGGCTGCCGCTGCTGCCCGCTCCTCGGTGCCCAGCTCAGCGATGATTGTCAATTTGCTCGTCGAATGCTGGCGACGGGTTTATCGCTTATTGTCATCTTGGGGCCGGGGCTAATTAGAAAAACACGTGAGCACGCACAGCGGCTGCGTAGTTGTCATAATTAGAGAATAGAGTGAGAGACAAAGAGAGAGGGAGAGGGAGAGAGAGACTTTCAGATCAGTTTGGAGTGTTTGAATATTGGCTGCGATAGCGACTGGGCGACAATTTGCTAGATTGATTAGGCGTCCAGCCTATGCCGCTGGTGGTGCAGATGCGCCGATGCAGTGTAACCGGTTCGAGCAATTAATGCCTTAAATGCGGCTGCCTGGTGTGGCATTGTTAATTAATAAAGCGGCGCGAATGAGCTGCTGCAACAACAACAGCAACGACAACGAAAATTGAAGAGCTGCTCGAGTCAGTCGGGCTCGGGCTCTCGCTCGGGCTCTCGCTCTGGTTCTGGCAGCTAATTGTTAATGCAAAAATCGTTGCAAGTTAGAAAATCAATTTTTACTTTAATGATCTGGCAGCCAGGTGCTTATTAAAGCGCATCCATCGTCAACAACATCTTACTGGCAGCAAGTTTGTGGCTGTTGTTGTTGCTGTTGCAAGTAGCCGACTATAATTAAGCGTCAGAAATGGCTGCAAGGCTCGCACTCTGCCACACACTATCTCCACCCCTCTCTCACTCTCTCTATCTGCACCGTTAGCGGGTGTAAAAACAGCAAATGAGTTGCCATAAATTATTATGATTGCAACTGCAGCAGCAGCAACTGCTGGAACAACGACAGCAACAGCAACTGTATAATGACATATTGCCAGCCGATTGACAAATGCAGCCGAGCGCAAAGATACGCCAAGATCCCATTCAAAGCCCGCAATTCGATTGCAATTGCCAGCCTTTATCATTATAGGCCATGGCCCAGGCACTGGCTCGGCTTAAACACCGCCTGCCAAAAGCAGCTGCACCAGCCACAGCACACAACCTGTGCGAAGCTACAAATTAAACATTTACTGAAACGAGTTTCGCAAAAATTTATGAATTTACGAAATTTCTATATAACTTTTGAATATATATATAAATATCTGTCTGTGGCTACAGCTAGATATGGCTTATAAGAAGGAAACTCTGAAATAGTATTCATATTGGACCTCTTTATGCAGCTAGACTATAGCTATGCCACAGCTTATGCCATTCGCCAGACAAGCTTTTAGTTTTAGCTGAACTAGGATCTTGTGGATCCTGTATTTGTCGACAAATTCTATAGAGTTAGTTACTGAGAGTTTATAGCAAAAGAACTTCGACCGCTGCCAAACATTTATCCATATTTATAACTATATTTATAACTACATTTATAGCTATATTTATAGCTATATTTATTTATATAAATATTTTGTGTACTTGTAATAAAATTTTATGATTATTTATATTTTTATTATTTTTTAAATTATATATCAAAAATAGCTTAAATATATATTTAATTTTATTTTTAAATACATATATTTATATTTATATATATATATATTTTTTTTTTAATTTTTTATTAAAATATATTTAATTTTCCATATTTATATATTTTATATTATATTATTATATATATATATATTATTTATATATTTATTAAATTATATTTATATTTGATTTAATATTCTATATTAAATAAGTATATTTATTTATATATAAACTTAATTTTTTATTTTTATTTTTTAATATATTTATATTTATATTTTATTTTATTATTTATATTTATACATAAATATTTTATATTATTATATTATATATATATTATATATATTCTTATATATTTTTATTTTTATTTTATTTTCAAAACATTTAAATGTATATACTTTTGTACATACTTTTCAAATCTAACCAAAAATCTTTAAAAAATGTCTATAAAATATTTTTGCTTCTCTCTATTTGCTGCTTAATTGCAGCTATTCAGCTATTTGCTGCACATGGATCAAGCTGAACTGGTAATAAATTTTTAGAAGCCTACCAGCTATGCGCTGGCACTGCTTGACCACGCCCCAATGGCCGGGCTGAGTCGCAGTCCGCCTCAAAAAACCAAAAAACCAACAGACCAACTCTAGGCAAGCTAACTGTGTGTGTGTGTGTGTATTTTTAGTGGGCGTGGCCAGTTGGCAGTTGTTGCTGTTGCTGTTGCTGCGGCGGCGCCTGCCAGTGCCGGGCCAAAGCACTATAATTAAGCCGTGCCGAGGGCACCATTCGAATGGTGCCACAAGAGCAACAGTCGAACTGCATGAAAGGGTGTGTGTGCAGTGTGTGTGTGTGTGTGTGTGTGTGTGTGTGTGTGGAGCATGCGTTGACCGCAAAGCGACAACTTCCTTCTAACCCAATTTGCGACTTTTCTAAACTTTATGCAAAATACTAAACAATATCCGCAACGCGTTGTCAACAAATGACATGAAATTGGCAACAGCAGCAGCAACAACAGCAACAGCTACAACAACAACAACAACAACAACAACCACATTTCCGTTTCAAGCAATTTCCGCGACGCTCTCTTGACTTGGCTGGCATCGAGTGTCATTTGATTGGTAAGCAATTTACGCAGGCGACAGCAGCAGCAGCAGCAGCAGCAGCCAACAACAACGACCCTGACCCGCAGCAACATGTTGCATGTTGTGTGCAACGCCAGCAGCAACATGACTCAAGCAGTGAATTTTATTTTTATTTTTGCTGCAGCAGCAACTGTTGCTGTTGCTGTTGCACTTTTTGCATTTCTTTTTTGATCTCGCAGGCATCAAATGCTGATGTTGCTGCCGTTGCAGCCGTTGCTGCTGGCAGCATCCGTTTGCCGATTTGTATATCTAATTTTCATAATCTCTAAAGCATGTTAGCCGCATTCGATATGCCAGCAGCAGCAACATGTTGCAGGAAATCAAGTTGGTCAGCGGCTGCCTCATTTAAATGCGTGCAACAGCAGCAACAAGAACAACCGGCGGCACGTTTTAGCAACGCATGTCAACGCAACACAACAGCAACATCATAATCATCAGCAGCAGCAACCACAGCAGCAGCAACAGCAGCAGCAGCAGCAAGCAAAGCGTACTTTGTAATTAACACACAGCTTGCTTCCGGCAACAGAAACCACAGCAACGGCAACATCAGCAACGGGAGCAACAAGTGCGTGCAGCAAACATGACATGTGACATGTGTTGGCTAGCGGGTGGCCAGCAGACGCGACATCTTCTAGCTGCTGGCGCTGCACCTGAGCAACAACTGAGAATGACGAATGACAAGACATGCAAACGAGTTCGGTCCTCTGCCTGCGCCTGTGCCTGCGCCTGGGCACGGCTCAGACGTTGACAGTTTAGGCCTGGCCATGGCCATGGCCAAGATGTCACTTTTCATTAGGCAGCTGCTGCTGCTGCTGCTGCTGCTGCTGTTGGGTCTGGGCATGATGCATGGGCACCTGTTTGGCGCGGCGTTTTAGATTAGTCGCCTGTAATTAGTTAATAACATGGCATGGCATGTCTAAATTGCAGTCGCGACATCAAATTGTAAGCGGCTGCATTTTGATGCTGCTGCTGCTGCTGCATTTTGATTGATGTTGCTGCGGGCGCTGCGTAAATCTATCGAAACGGCAGCCCAAGCATAAAAAATGTTATGCATATTTTTAATTGATAAGTTTTTAGCACATGATAAATTTTAATATGTGGCAGCTTGTCACCAGCGACAGCAGCAGCAACCTGTTGCTCCCAACAGCAGCAGCAGCAGCAGCAGCAACATAAGCCGACATAAATCCATTAAAGCCGTACAAATTCCAAGTAAATTAAAAGCAGTTAAACTCAATTGATTTTGAGAAGCTGCAACAGCAACGGCAGCAACAATAAAAATAAACAACAGACAGCAACAGCAGCAGCAGCAACAGCAGCAGCAACAGCAGCAACAAGCAGCGCCCAAAACGCAGAAGGCGCGTCCATGCAACAGATTCAAGTCCGGGTCCAGGTCCAGGTCCAGGTCCAGGGTCCAGAGACAGACACAGGCACAGGCACAGGCCAAAAGCCTCAGCTCAATAAATTTTTATCGCATGTGTGTCTCAGTGCGTGTGTCTGTGTGGGCAAGTCAATTGGCCTGGCCAAAAGGAATGCGTTGATATTGAAACAACTATGGAAACAAGAGCAACAGCAGCAGCAAAGGCCACAACAGAAGCCAAAGCAAAGGCGTTGTACAAACACATACATAACAGCAACAACAGCAGCAGCAGCAGCCGCAACAGCAGCCGCAACATTGGGCTAAAGGGGTAAAACCTTCGACCAGCCGCTTCTCACATTGTGCCACAAGCGCGCGCTTTAAGCCGCCTTCAAAAAAAAAAAAAAAAACAAAGCAAAAAACGACAACGAAAATCCGAAATGAAAAAGAAAAAAAACGAATCGTTTAAAAGGGAAACCAACGAGGCACTAAACATGAGTCATATGCCAACTGCAACAACGGCAACAACAACAACAACAACAACAACGACAGCAACAACAAGCACAGAGTCAATATTTTCTTTATTGTTGGCCAAAAGCTTGTGGCAGCAACTGCATTGATTATGCTGTCTCTGTCTGTAGCTGTATATCTATCTCTGTCTCTGCCTACTTCTCTATTTCTATTCGACTCTCTGTGTCTCTGTCTCCCTCTATGTCTCTATCTCTACATTTCCATGCCTCGTTATCTCTCTCTCTATCTCTGTTTTTATTTTTCCCTATCTCTTTCTCTCTATCTGTGTTTCTATATATGCCTCTATCTCTGTCTTCCGCATTAACTTGCCTCTATCTCCAGCTCTGTCCCATTTCTCTCTCTCTCTCTCTCTCGTTTCTCAACAATATTCAATTAAAATATTCACACCAACAAAATTTCAACAAATTCACAATTTTATCAAAATTTCCTACCAGCCAAGCGAGCCTCAGTTGATATTCCCGAGCAACTCAAAATTACTTTCGCTTAGTTGACATTTTGCGGCAATTCCGAATTTAACAAGTCCAAAAAGTTGTGAACAAAAAATTAAAAGTTTTTTCAGCCAAATTTGTATCACAAATTTGTTGAGCTGTGTAATTGGCACAGGAATCGGAAAACATAGGCGAAGCTGAAGCTAAATTTATATTTATTTTGCTTTTATTAAATTTTAAAAATATTTTAAAATATTTTTTTTTAATTTAAAAATATTTTAAAATATTTTTTTTTAATTTAAAAATATTTTAAAATAAATATTTAAAGTTCAAGCAAGGTAAAAATTAATTAATTAAAATTCTGGTAATTTTTGAGGCATTTCTCTAAGGCTCAGACTGAAGTGTATAACTATAACTATAATAAAAATAATAAAAAATATCTAGACAATTTCTAGATAAATCTAGATAAATATCTTTCATAAATACAAAATTTTAATAATAATGTAAAAGTTTGTAAATATTACAATAATAAATATATGATATTTCCATTATTAGAGATTTAGCTCGATATTTCTCTGTATATATTTATAATCTCGCCCCAAATGCCATGCTCCTTGCAATATAAGACTAATAAACAAGTGCATGATTATCCGAGCAGTAGCTGAGGCCGTAGGATTGCGGCCAAGTGTCGCACAAGCTGCAGACCAAAAGACATCTCTGCGGTTGCTGTTGTGGCACCCACGCAGTTGGTGCCACAGCAAGGTCCATGAAATGCCAAGCGACGAGCAGCAGCGGCAACCGTAGGCAGCCTTTGGCATTTAACTGACCCAACTGCAATGCCGTGGAAGCTGCATAGCTGGCTGCCACTTGTGCAACAGCAGCAGCAGCAGCAGCAACAACAACAAAAACTTTCTCTGACCAAGAATGCGCGCAGCTGCAACAGCAACAGCAACAGCAACACAGCAACAATAGTGTGTGCATGTGGAGCCTGCTGGCCAAATGTAGCCGTAGTCCAGTTCAGTTTTAGTCCAGTCATTCATGCGCTTGGCCAAGTCACTCACACACACACAGTTAGTTAAAGCTGCAGCAACAACAACAGCACCCGCCGCGTGTCGATTGAAAATTTATGATCACAATTTTGGTTAATGCATTTTCGTGTTTGTGCCATGATTACCAAATGTTATTCACGCTCCAGTGAGTGTATTCACATGTCCATGCGAGTGTGTGTGTTGAGCTCTGTCTGTCTGTGTGTGCCTGCCTTGGTCTTAGCAATCAATGCCAAAATGGCGCGGGCGCAGTGCGACTTTTTGGTATTTACGGTTAACTAAACATTCCAAACGGGCCACGACAAACTCCAGCAACTACTGCACTAGAGCTGACTGACTGACCAGCCAGTCATCCAGCCAGCCAGGGTTGCCAGCCACATCTATAACACACACGCACTCACACTCAGACAGTCGATTCCCAGTTAATGAACTAATTGCTCTACAGTTAGTCAAATCTTTTTATTTGATATTGTTTTTAGGCGCAGTGTTGCACAATGCCATTTAGTGTTGTAAGTTATGACAGCAGCGAGTCAACAATTTGTTATACTTGGACTTATTTATGCTTTTGTCAAAGCCAATATAAAAAGTAAAATATTATTTTAACAGTGAATATAAGCTTTTTACTCCCTTCCACTATTTGCATGGACAGCAAATATATATTATTTACAATTAACTAAAATTGAAAGTACATTTTTAATTTTATTTTAATTTGGATAAATTTGTATATGAAAATCAAAATGCAAATATTTTTATTTTATTTTAATTTTTTTTTATTATTAATTTTTTTTTATAAAATAAATATTTAAAAATTAATAAAATAAAGTGAATAAAAAATAAAAAATGTATTCCATATTTTTTAAAATTTATAACATTGTAAAAATATGTTTTGTGCTATAATTTTTTATATATATATAAATATTTATATTGGAAATGTAATTTTATGAAAATAAAAAAAATTCAAATCTTTTTTGCATAAAAAAATCGAATCACATTTTTTATTTATATAATAAAAGTTAAATATATGTATTTTTTAATCAAAATTTTAATTTAAAAATATTTTTTTTTTTAAGTTATTTTGTTTGTTCATAAAAATCACTAACAAAATATTTTTTAAATATAAATTTTTTTTAAGTAATTTTGCTGCTGCTAAAATTTAAATTTAATTTTTTATAAATTTTTTGTTTGTTTTTATTGTAAACTTTGGCAACTCTAGTTTGGCAGCGGCAATTGTTGCAGTAGCAGCAGCAGCAATTCCAATGGCCGCTTAGCAGCTGCTGTAAACATATTTTTGGCGTATTTCCGTTTTGTAAACTGTAAACTGCTCTCTCGCCTGACTAGGCAAAATGCATGTGGCATGCGGCATGCGGCATGCGGCATGTTGCTACTGCTGCTGCTGCTGCCGTTGTAGTTGCTCCCATTTTTGGGTTAGGCGTAGGATTGTTGACTCGGCTAATGTGTCTTGTAATTTGCATGGCCATTTGTGAAAAGTGAAAAGCGCGCCGCAGCTTTTCCAGCCAGCTTCCATGACTTTGTGTGTGTGTGTGTGTGTGTGTGTGTGAAACGTTATTTTCGGCAGCTGTTTGCCAATTTTTCGTTTTTGTTTCTATTTCTCTGTGTCTCCCGCCCTCTCTCCCATCCCCTCTCTCTCTCTCGCTTTTTTGCGTAAATTATGCGGCGCATTTCGTACCGTTAGGCGCATTGGATAAACAGTAGCACTTACAAACGCCTTTTATGGGCGGCGGGGGCAAGCAGCAGCAGCAACAGCTGACCAAATGCGACGCTCGGCTTTGCGTTTATTCAAAATAAGCGAAGCCGCACACAAAATGTAGCCCCCGTTGCCAAAATGGCCAAAAATGAAATGAAAAAAAGGCTAAACAAAAAAGTGGGCAAAAACTGTTTATGGTTATGATTGCGTCTATGCGAATGCTAAATATGCCAAGGAATGGTAATGCGATCGTCGTTGTTGTTGCTGCACACGTGGGCGTATGAGCAATGTTGCTGCTGCGGCTGCTGCTGCTGCTGCTTTCACACACAATTAGCGTGTGTTGCTGGTGTGCGTCGCATCTTTGTGTGGGTGAGCTACGAGAAATGCCTGGCCATAAATCATGCCAAGACTTTGGCTATTGTCGCTGCAACTGCAACTGCAACTGCTGCTGCTGTTGATTGTGTCAGCAACTGCTGCTGCTGCTGCGGCAGCAATTGATTTGGGCAACTTTTGCCAGTTGCTGCTGATTGCCAGTTGCCTTGCTTTGCTTTGCTTTCTTTTTCTTGTGTGTCGCGTTGCTTTGACTAATGATACGAAATACGCAGCAGCAGCAGCAGCAGCAGCAACATGTTGCTGACACGCGCGCATCGTTAGCAGCAACCAGGTGCGGTTGCCAGCTAGCTGCGTAGGTGTCAAACTAAGCAACATCAAGCGGCCAGGCTTAAGTTTCATGCGATTGTCATTGTTGTTGTTGTTGCTGCTGCTGCTGCTGCTCTTGTTACTATCAGCAACATATGCTGTTGTGTTGCTGTTGATTGTGCAAGTGTTGCTACTGCATTCAGCAGCACTCGACATACTTTGCTCTTGCTTTTGTTGTTAATGATTGCTAGCAACAATTGCTGTAGCTGCCGCTTGGAATGTTGTTGTGGCTCTTGTTCCTAATGAATGTATTTTTGTAGCAGCAACTGTTGCTGTTACAGTTGTTGTTGTTGCCGTTAATGCTGGGCAAACGCTTTGTTGCTGTTATAGCAATTCGACACCTGTTGGCGCTTAATATCAAAGCCAAAGCTGAGCACGTGAACGCTGTAAGCAGCAACCAGCAACAGCCACAACAACAGCAACCAGCAACAGCTACCAACAACCTGTTGCTGGCTCTTACAGGATCATAATTCACACGCTGCAATCGAAAAGCAATAAAAGGCGAGCAGCGGCAAGTGGCCATCATCATAAACGGCACGATTACAACTCAGACGCTTGGCCACAACACCAACAGCAACAGCAACTGCAACGCCGCAACAGCAACACGAGCGATAAATCGATGCAGGGACAACAGGTGTCCAATAACAACATCCAGCGGCAACGGCAGCCGCAGCATCCACACCAAGAAGAACAACAGTTGCCTTTTGTGGTTGCTGCAGCTTCCGCAATCTCACTGGCCTTCGACCAGCTTTTGACACCAGCAACAACAACGACAACAACAACGACAACAGCAGCAGCAACTGCGCTCTCTGTAGGTCTCTGGGTAACAATGCCAAACACCGCAAAGGCAAATGTCCCAAACGCCTTGCCCCTCAGCATGTTCGAGGCCAAACTGTGGCACGCAGTTGCCCAACTGTGGCATCAACTGAGCTTGGCCAAGACAATGCAAAATGCGGCCACAATTGCCAATTGCTGATGTGCAAATGCATAATATCAGTTTAATTATGAATTCGAATTTGGTTATTAAATTAAGTCTCCAAAAATTATATTAAAAATTAATTAAAATCTATAAGAATATAACCAAATTAATTAATATTAAAAGAAATTGAAAATATAAAGTTATAAAATTAAATTTGTCATTTATTTATGAAAATTTAAAGAAGGAAAGAAATTTAAATAAAATAATTTTCTTTTTAATTACAAACAAAAAAATAAAAATAAAAAAATATAATTAAATAAAAAATAGAATTAAATATAAATAAAATTATTTCGAATTAAAAAAATATATTTTACAAAAATATTTATAAAAATTTGAGATAATTTAATTTTTTAAAATACAAAAATTCAAAACTTTCCATTCAGCTATGAAAAAAATAATTTTTAAAATTTTAAATATAATCTTAAAAGAATTCAAAATTTATAAAATGTATTAAAGAAATTAAAATAAATGTTTTAGAATTTTTAAAACTTTTTTAAAAATTATATTGCATTGAAAAATTCTATTAAAACTTGCACCTAACAAAAATGGTATGCAAAAAATAATAAAAATATATTTTTTTTTAAATTAATTCAGTAAATTATTCTAAATTTGTTCAAGTTTATATCTGTTTTATTTATATTTATTTTTTCTATTTATATAGTTTCAATAATTATATATTCTCAAAAATATTTCGAAATATATATTTGTTGAAATTTTACACATCTCCAAAGGACAGTCGTGGCCGCGCGAATATGGCCGAGTGCAGGCCAAGGTTTTGCTGCGCCGACAGCTGAGCGGGCGGAAGCGAAACGAAAATGAATAGCGCAGAAAATAGCGCAGAGCAGGCAGCAACCGAAGAAGAGGCAGATAAAATAGCGCGCGTGCAACCTTGAGATAATTTAATCGTTTCTGTTTGAGAGCAAACACACACACAGAGAGAGAGAGAGAGAGAGAGAGAGAGAGGGAAGAGTCGAGTGTCGATCGTTCTAGCCAAATGCGAAACGCCAACAAACAATTGAAACACATTTTACAACGCAAACCAAAACAAAGTCAAGGCGAACGCAACGCAACTGGAACAAGTTGAGCAGAAACGAAATGGGAATGGAACAAGTTGAGCAGAAACGAAATGGGAATGGAACAAAGCCACAACTTTCAGCAGAGCAGAGGCTGGAGCAAGCCAAGGAACATGTGAATTGAACTGGCTCCAAAAAGGAATCATGAAATGGAACTTCTGAAGAATCGCTATAAGAACTGAGATCGCTCAGCTGCCAACAGCTATGACACACTTCTTCTTCTTCTTCTTCTTCTTCTTCTTTCTCAGTATCAAATCAAAGTCTTGGCTTAAGGATGTGCAAACTGAAAGTCAAGTTCAATACAGCGAGAAGCTGTCGAAAATACTTGAAGCCGCATCATTAGATTCCGCTTCCAAAAATAAACAAAGGAAGAAGAAGCAACAGCAGCAACTGTTGATGATGGCAAAAGAAAGCATTTCTTTATCGATGCGAATTGTTGTTGTCAAGCACTCGAAGTGAACTTTGCACAAGGCAACAGGCACAGACAGCGAGGTCTCAATGTTGTTGCTGCCGCTGCCGCTGCCGCTGCTGCTGCTGTTGCTGCTGCTGCTGCTGTTGCTCTTCGTCTCATCGTCAGCAAACACTGATAAATTATTTGACAGATTATATTTGCGTTGAACTTTGGCAACAGTCGGCGGCTGCATTTATTAAAAATAAGAACACACGACGCCAGCGTCGCTCGAGCAACAATTCGCACACAAAAATACGCTCAGCAAATAATAATGGCACGACCAGGCGCTAAAACGCACGGCCGGCAGATGCCCTGTAAAGTAGCAGCGTTCACATGCTGTCCAAAATGACTTGAGGTGTGAGAGAGAAAGGGGACGAGAGACAAGGAGAGGTAACAATGCTGATAAGAGCTTGACTAGGCAGCTGATATATGGTCTATATATAGTATATAGATAATGCATATTGTATATAGAAATGTTTGTGTGTCAGATATTATGTAATATTTATAGGGTATATATATAGCATGGCACTGCCCTCTGGCAGACCCCTTTTGCTGCCTTACAGGGTATGGGCAATATCGACTAAAAACGCCTAGAGTGAAAGCATGCGGACGGGCTGAGCGGCAGCTGCTGCTGCTGCTGGAGCCTGCGCCAAAGCTGCAGTCAAGCTGCTACCCCGCCGCCACTCCCCCCCAAGCAACTACCTGCCTGCCTGCCTGCCTCGGCAGTTTTTGCCCGTTGCCAGTTCGTTTGCTAACAAATGAGCGTCATGTCTTTGCCGTCGCAAAACAAATCTGAGCAATTTTTTATGATAAATAACACCCGAGCTACAGAGCGAGAGAGAGAGAGAGAGAGAGGGGGAGTGAGAGGGAGGGAGGGAGGTCGACTGAGAGAGAGAGTGAGAGAGTGAGGAAATGAGACACATGAATATGCACTAGAAAATAAACGCAAGCATTGCGAGTAGCACTGTGAGTGCCCGACTGCTAAATACCCTGCAATAGTTGATCAAATGTAAACAAAGCTTAACTAAGCCTAAGTTTTCAGCACATATATGTGGTATATGTATGGAAAATAAATATATATAATATATATATTTAAAGCATATATCTGTTTTCCTATATTTAACCATATATCTGTCTATATATAACAGCTGAAGCTAAGTCATATGAATCAACATCAATTTCAAATCAGTTATATAAGAGGTATATATGGGATATATATGGTATATATTGTCTATAGGGTCTCTAGATCTTAAAAAATGCTTTAAGTTGCAAACCAAATATATGAAGATATAAACAAATGTATAAAAATGATATATGGATTACCTTTCTGATACAATTTGTCTTAAAATTTAATATATTTACGCTAAGAAGTTAAGGAAAAACTATATAATATATGCAAAATATATAATATATATAAAATATATAATATTTACCAAAATATTAAAATATTAAGAATAAAAAAATATTTTAATAAAAAAAAAATAATATATATTATATAAAATATACAATAAGTAAAATTTTTTTAAATATAAAAAATTAAAATTAAAATATAAAATATAAAAAAAAATATCAAAAACAATTTGATACGAATATTAAGCTCAATATATTAATTTATATAAATTCATTACTAAATTATAATATATATAAATCGATATACTCTTCTCTGTGCCATATACAGGGTATACACATGTGTGTGTGTAAACTGCATGGCATAGGCCAAGCTAAGCAGGCTGGTAATATTTAGTGCGGGCCCCCAGGCGCTTAACGGGGTGCAACGGGGAGACGCCACCAATTGGCGGGGCGCAACGTGCGGCGACTCCGGCAGCTCCGGCAGCTCCGCCACTCGGCGACTCGACGCAACTGGCGGCGACTTGTGCAAACAAACAAATCGCTGCAGATTTATTTTAGTGCAAAGCGCACAGCAAAATTGCTCAGGCATGCGTGGGCAGCCAGTGCGAAAGAGACGGCGAGCGAGAGAGTGAGAGAGAGGGGGGGAGAGATGGCGAGTGGGCTGGCGCGCAGTCGCAGAATCGATGCGCGATTGAAAAATGCGCGCTTTCAGCGCGGTAATTAAAAGATGAATCGTTTGGCATGTGGCAAATCTAATAAGTTGCCACAGAGCAGCGCGCAGAACTTGCAACAAATGACGTGTCATTAAGAGCGATAACGCCCCATTTTCGTGGCAGCCAAGCCGGGCCGCGTTCCACACACACACACACACTCACACACCGATGATTGATGCCAGCTTTTATGGCTAACGGAATGTGGCATGCAACAACCGACTGGGCAGCTGCCAGTGAAAGTTGCACCCCTACACAGCTGACAAAAAATGCCGAAAATAAGCAAAACGAAAACGAAAACGAAAATGCTGTCCGTCAAGCGGAAGCAGCCTAACGGCACATTCCATAGAAACGTCGCACAATTGGCCACGTTAAGGCAGGAACTGTTCCTGCTGCTGCTGCTGCAGCTGCTGCTCCTGCTGCACGTGCCACAACTTTCTCCTGGCAGCGAAGGGTTGCCCAAACACTCATTTAGCTGATAGAAATCTTCCCCTCGACTCGCGAAATTGGGTCAGCTGCACACAGCTGACGCGCCGAGAATATAACGGAGCGACCCTCTCAACCAGCCAGTCCAGCAGTCAATCAGTCAAGCATTTGCTTTTTAGAATAATTGCTCTACTAAGGTCTTACTTCTCAGTGTTGTAAAATGCACCCAAAAGTCAAGCTGTCAAAGTTTGCAGTGTTGCAAAAGACTTCGATGCGCATAGTGTTGTAAAATGCACCCAAAAGTAAAGCTGTCAAAAGACTTCGATGCGTACAGTGTTGTAAAATGCACCCAAAAGTCAAGCTGTCAAAGTTTGCAGTGTTGCAAAAGACTTCGATGCGCATAGTGTTGTAAAATGCACCCAAAAGTCAAGCTGTCAAAAGACTTCGATGCGTACAGTGTTGTAAAATACACCCAAAAGTAAAGCTGTCAAAAGACTTCGATAGGGCAAGAGCAATTGGAATTTCTTTGCAATTTCTAATAAGCATAAATAAGTGCTGATAAGACCTATTTAGAGCTATCTAGAAACAGTGTTGTAAAATGTTTATAGCTTAACTTGATGGCAAACTTGATTTGCATGACTTGCAGATTAACTGTTATACTATGGCAAACTGAAGGTATCCTATAGATAGTCTATAGGCGAACGGTAGGTAAATAAGCGGTATACGATAGGTATACGATAGGTATACGATATATATGCAATAGGTATACGATAGTTTAAGCTATAGTTGATATAGTTGAAACAAAGATGGGCACTTGTATAGCTGTTATGAATGCCAAGCTAGATGCATTCATAGAGGCAGTTAGTAGCACGGGCGGAAAGTCACATGGACGGACGGACAGCCGGACGGAAGGACAAGGCTAGATCCTGCCTATATTGATGCTAATTGGTTATATATATGTATATTAATGCAAGGATCGAGTAAGATTGACAGGGAGACAGAGAGAGAAAGAGAGAATTTCAAAGAGAAATAGAGACTTCCTCTCTCGCCCTCGCTCTCTAGCTTAATTTAGCATTAGCTCACCTAAATTCATGTCCCGAAACGAAAGAATACGACGACAACTTAATGGACTCTCGATTCCTGGTGCGCACTTACCTGCAAATGGATGGAGAAAGAGAGAATGGCAATTAGATAAAGGCATTAAAAAGGGTAGCAGAAGCATAGAAGGCGACCATCGATCAGCGGAACAACAAAGCGAAATGCCGCAGCGTATGTGAAGAGGAAGAGAGAGGGAGAGAGGGAGAGAGGGAGAGGGAGAGATGTGATGAGAATGCCTGCATAAGTGCGAACTGCAATTAAGCACAATTCAATAGCGATTCAGAGTCAAGTGCAACAGACACTTGCAACCGTGCAACAAGCAACAATCAGGGCAGCAACAATGCCAATGCTGTGAAAATTGATTAAACTCATTCATCAAATCGCATCGTGTGGCAAGTTCAGTTCAGCAGCTGCAAAGCAAATCAATTGTGGCTAATGAAATTATGGCAATAGCAGAAGAAGGCTTCTATATGTGGCTTATATATGCTGCATGAATATATATGAAGAGAGAGAGAGTGGGAGAGGGCAGAGTGGGGGGGCAGGGCGTGGGGATGAATTTCAACAACTTTCGAATGGCCAGTTGGCTAACTAACTAATTTGCTGTGAGAGAGAAAGGCAGCGCCGGGGCGTGGCCACAGTTTACTTTATGCAGTTAAGAACAGCAGCAGCAGCAATGCGTTTGCTTGGAGCGACAGAGAAGGAGCGAGAGAGAGGGCGACAAGCAGATATGATCCAATTCAATTTAAGCGCGTGTCGCATGCAAACGACACAAACAGCAAATAGGAAATTGTTGTTGTTGTTGTTGTTGTAGCTGTTGTACAAATGCAATTACAACTAAACACACAGACACGAAGAGTTGACGCCACCGCCAACGACGACGGCAACGGCGTCTCACCTTTTTTTCGCTCCGCCCACTTTTCCCACACCCATTTTTTTTCAGCAATGACGACGCCGTCACGAAGAAACAACAAAGCTTCAAAAGAGAGAGGATACAACAACAACAACTACAACAAAAATAGCTTCAAATTAAACTAAAGAAAATAAAAACAAAATACAACAAAAACTAAAGCCGAAAGCTGAGATGCACTAAAAATATATATATAAAAATATACAAAATAAAAATATATGAAAAAACTTTCTAAAAAATATAAATATGTTAGATTTAATAATATATAATAATGATAATAATAATAATAATATTACTAATAATAATTATAATAATAATTATAATAAATATAAATCAATAATATTTTTTTTAAAATTAATATATATATATAATTAAATAATAATAATAAATAATCAAATATATAAAACTAATTGGCAACAAATAAATTAAATATTTGAATTTATTAAATAACATTGAAAATAAAAATGCCAAAAAAAATTAATAAATAAACTTTAAAAAAGGTACAAAAATAATTGCTTTCCAATTTTGTAGTTTTTAAATATTTTCGAAATAAAAGCTCTTTAATAACTTAAATAAATAATTGATGAATCATATATATATATCAGAAATTTTATATATATTTACAAATATACAAAATATGTATTTATATATATCATATATATTTATATAATATATGTTTAATTATTTGTTAAAAAATATATATTTTTTTAAATTATTTTAATATTTTATTTAATTATTTAAGAAATTCATTTAATTATTCTAATTAATCATTTCTTATTTACATTTAATTATTCTAACTAATAATTCATTATTTATTTTAATTACCAAGCAAAATTTTAAATTATTTAATTCATTATTTTATATATATTTTAAAATATATGTTTTTATTAATTTAACTAATTATTTCAGAAATGTATTTATTTAATTTAATTATTTATTTCTTTTTATTTATTATTTTATATATATTCTACATCTATGCTCAACATTCACCAACTATTGTGAATGAATTTGCATAAAAGCTCAGCTCTCATTTTGCACTACCTTCGCCTTCGCCTTCGCCCTTGCCTCATGACATGGCTTTTCATGCTTTGCTCTTAACCATTTTCCTATAGCCAATTGTAATTGAATCAAATTTATGAGTTTTTCCTTGCGGCCTGCGCACGGCTGAGGCGTGTGTGTCTGTGTGGGCGGGCGGGCTGAGTAAGCTGGGAAACTGGGCAGCAGCGCCAAATGCGATTCACACCTGAGCAGCATCGCGCTCGCTCTCTCTAACTCTCCCTTTCTCTCTCGCTCTCTTTGCATTTGTTTTACTACTTTTTGTGATCTCTCTTGTTGTTGTTGTTGTCGTTCTTCTTTCTCTCGCCATTTCGTCTATTCTCATTCGCATCTGTTGTCGCTGGCTGTCTGTCAGCGCTGACGTTGATGAAAAGCGTTGCGGCACTCGTGGGAAAATCGACGCTGCTCCTCTTGGGCCCCCGCCCACCGCCCACCGACGCGACCTGTGGGCCCCTCCCTTGCGCCGCTCATGTTGCTTGCCACGTTTGCGGTTGAGGCTGTGTGTGTGTGTGTTTGTGTGTTTGTATTGCTGTTTTTGGGCTTTGCCGTTTCGCGTGGGCTGATGAAAAAGTTTCGCCGCAATTCGTTGCACCGCATTAAGCAAAGCAGAGCAACAACAACAACAAAGGCAGTCACAATGACACCAGCAACAACAATTGCTGTTCTCATCGCACCTGGTTTACCTGCTGACTGTAGAAAACAACAGATCGCTTGGGCCTGCTGCTGCACCCACTCTCCCTCTCCCCCTCCCTCTCCCTCTCCCTCTCTCCCTCTCTCTCTTATCACCGATAGCAAACAGCACACGCATATAAAGCGCCCTTCGCGCCCACCTCTTGACCCACCGCCCACCGCCAACCGTCAGCCGCCTACAACTACAGCAATGCTTATCAGCAAGCGTCTGCTTCAGCGTCGACAGCGACGCAGGCTGCGCTGCTGGCGAGCGTCGCTGACCGCATATGCATTTCACAGTTCGCATTTCTAATTCCAAATCTATTTTCATTTCCAAATTCTCATTTTTGCGTATTTTTGTCTTGCAAATTGAGCTGATAAGCGTCGCAGTCGATAGAGCTGATAAAAGAGCAACAACAACAACAACAACAACAGCAGCAGCAGCAGCAGCGGCAGCAACAACTCTGCATTCGACAACTGAGCGTATATGATATGTTAAAAATAAAATAATGTTAAAAAATATTTTTCAAATATTTTAAAACATAATTTAAAAAATATATACAAAATTAGAAATTATAAAAAAATAATATATATACATATACAAATATAAAATCCTCAAGCATTTTCAAAGTTTTTTATAAAATCAAATTTATTTTAAATGCTACAAAGGTTTTTTTTTTAATTTTTAAATATTTTTATAAAATTTTCGAATATTGAAAAAATAAAATGTTTTACATTTTAAAATATTTAACAAAAATTTTTTAATTTTTAATTTTTAAAAAGTTGTTAAATTTTTTATATCTTTTAAATTTGTAAAATTTTATTTTTATTTTGCGCAATTAAAATAAAAATTTTGCAAATGTTAAACAATTTTTAAAATAAAAAAAAAATGTTGCAAAGAATTTGCTTTAGGCCCCATTAAAACTGTACTTCACAGAGACAGAGAGTGCATTGATTGCAACCAAAAGCCAATGATGATGAAATGCTCTGAAATGATCTTCGCCACGGTGCGTATACGTAATGCGGCTTACGCCGCGCTTTGAGCTGAGCTCTCGCATCGTTTGCTGCGAACTTGACTCACCCTGTTTGCTTATGCAGCAGGCAGCGACACACACACACGATAGAAATTTGTTGTAAACTACAAACAAACGGAAAATTATTTGCACAAATGTTGGGGAAACACAGTTCGTTCACTCTCTCCCGCTCTCTCCTGCGTTGTCGCCCTCTCTTTCTATTATTATAGGGAAAACGTGGCGTTCATTTCTTGTGCGACAAATTCAAAAAAACAAAAAAAAAATTAAGAAAAAAATAACAAGAATTAAATAAATGGGAAACACACGAAAAAAAAATGTAGAAAATAATTAAAGCGGAGCAGTTAGCGGCAGCTAAATTGCTCGCAATTACAGCAGCAGAGCGCCAGGCAACAACGGTAAACGGCAAACGGCACGGACTGCGTTCCAAGGAATTTGCGCATATGAACACGTAGACGCAATGCTGCTACGCTGACGCGAACGCCGACGCAACGCAGGCGCGACGCAGACGCGGCGGCGGCAACAACGACGACGTTATACGAGCCGCCCACGACTCCCACAACAACAAAACCAACAACAATATTGAGCGTGACGCGTTTAGCCTTGAGATCAGAACCAGCCGCATGCAGCGGGCAGCGATGCACGCGTTTTTGCGCGCCTTTTTGAATAACGGAAATAGGCAAAGGGACGAAAACAGATTCGAAAAAAGTGCGTAAATTGTTGTTGGTTTTGGCTTGGCTGATGGATGCGTGTCGAGAACCCACTTAGAATGCAACGTCAGCGACGGCGGCGGCGACGGCGACGACGCACACAAATAACTAACAGCGACTGTAGTAAAATGACAACTGAAACCGCAGGCGAAATGAAAACGAGTAACGACAACAGCGACAGCGACGACGACGCCGGCAGCGGCACTGCTGCAGCTGGGCTGCGCCCGGCGTTGGCGTACAAAACGATTCTAGCGCAGCGACGACGACGACGACGCGGTCTTTTGCTGCTTGCTGTTTTTTTTCGCATTCTATTTTGCAAGCTTTTCACTTTTCGACGGCGCGACGTCGCTGCGACAATTGCACTCGCATTAGATGTAGAGCGCACGCTGTGTGCGGAGAGCGCACAAAAAGGGAGAGAGAGCGCGAGTGTGAGCGAGCGTGTGAGAGCAGTGCGAATTTTGTGTGTGTGCGGAAGTGCAGCGGGTGACGCAGCAGCGTGCAAGGCCAAACGCGTGCGAAAGAGCCAGCGCGTGTGTGCGTTCGCTCTGTGTGTGTGTGTGTGTGGGCAGCCCATATGTACATATGTATGTGTGTGTTGGCAAGTGTAACTGATCGCATTAGACGTGTGCTGAGAGCGCCCGTCGCGTCACGTTGACTCGCACTCTTCGCACAGCTTGCGAGAGACTGCAGCTAGCCACCCTGCGATCGGCAATCGCGTATTGCACGCGCGTGCCCTTGAAAACTTGACCCAAACGGGGCTGCCAAAGCGTTGACGTTGCCATGCCTCCACTATCGCCCCCGCCCATGCCACGCCCGCGTGATGTTTGCTCGCAAACAAAAGAAAGTGCACAAATTGTTAAAATTCTTAAAAATAAAACAAGTTCGTGCATGTGTGCTCAAAGCAGAGGGGGAGTAAGAGAGAGAGAGAGAGGGCAAAAAAAACGGCAAACACAATTTTGGGAAAACGGCAAAACGCCACGAAAATCTCGCATGGGTGTGTGAAAGCGCAACCATTTTCATTGCCAAACACAATTTTTATACAAATGCGGTGAGGTATTTGCTTTTTTGTGTGCTTTTTTTGCATTTTCTATTTTTTGCTTAGTTGCGCAAATATTGCAAATACAGAAAAACAAAAGCAAAACCAACACCAAAAGACGGGCAACATCAAAAGACGCGAAAACTGCATGACAATAGACGAAAATGTAGCCGAAAATGAAGACGCCGACGACGTAGCGCACTAGGAGCAAAGAGCGCGGCGCATGTGGTGCTCGGATGCAGCCAGACAGAGATGGAGAGTGTGAGCTACTGCAAGTCTACATTTCTCCACATTCTTGTGAATGCTCACGCACGCACACATACACACATGCACGCATATGTATGGGCTGTGAATGTTTGTATGTATTGTCTGCGCTGTGACGTTTGCGGGAAGTGCGCAAATAGGCAAAAAGAGAATAGGAAAAAAACTGAACGAAATTGAAACTAAATTTGATCAGCACGAATTCGATATTAAATATGCAAGTGAAATTTATTCGCATGAAAAACTAATCAAATATTTTTCTTTCTAGTGTTGAAATTAACAATGGAATTTTTCTGTTTAGTTTTTTAATTATTATAATACATAATTATAAAAAATATATGTATGTTCTTAAATATATATGTATGTACATACATTCACAAAATAAAAAATAATCTTATATTTGACACGTTAAAATTAAATTTATATATTTTTAAAAATATTTGTTATTAATTTTTTATATATGTGTTACCTGAATTTGGTTAGTTTTTTTAAGGCTGTGAGCCACTGTATGTATATTTACATGTACATATGTGTGTATGTATGTACTTGCATTCGAACTGGCCGACTGTTTCGTGTGTAGGGTGCACTAAGAACTTTTCTATGCGGCGATCGCCAAAGCGAATTCGAAAGCGTAGATATACACACAAACATACATACATACAGACATACATAAGTGTATGCTAGGCAGGCATATACATACATACACACATATGTAAAAACATACTTACATACATAGCTAAACGTTCACACATAGTTTTATGTGCGCACGCTGCCAAAGTCGCGCCAATTGTAAAATGCTCAAGGTCGCGCGGCGAATGCACCTAACTGAACAACAACAACAAGAACAATAAAAATGGCAGCAACAACAATGCTAGCCCGCCCGCATACGCAAAATGTTTGAATGTTCTACAAATTGCAAACTAGTGTACAAAGCGCAGCAACAAAAACAATTTGCGCTCGTAAATTGCAAAAGCGACGCAGTCGCTGCCGCTGCTGCAGTCGCAGCCGACAGCCGACAGAGCGACAGCAAATGAATTTCACTGTCAAGGTCGAGGAGCGTCGCTCGTTCTGATGCGCAACGCATTGCGATCGCTGCAGCGAATGGCAGCGGGGCAGAGAGGCGAGAGAGAGCGCAAGAGCAAGAGAACGATAGCGCGCGCTGGCGCGTGTGGGCGCGAACGCGCGTTCGGCATTGACGGAAACGACGCGCGGCTTATGTAAGCGCTGCAGTGCGAGCGCGCTGTGTGGAGAGAAGCATCAATTGCATACGCACGACGTCGCGTCGCCGTCTCGGCCGCAGCGACTGCTGTATGTATGTATGTGTGCGTGTGCATATATGTGTGCATGCATGTATGTAGGTCTCAGCCCCACCCTCTCGCACACGCAGTATTTCCTGCAGTTTGTCGCTGCGCATTTCATATCGCGTCTGTTTTTTTGCCATTTGCTGTTGGTGTTGTTGTTACTTTGTGTATTTTGCCGTTCGCATGTTTTTCTATCGCCGCAATTGTTTTTCTCAAGTTCGTGGCTCTTGTGCAATTTGTTAGGCCGCCCCCGCCCCCACATCCACAGCAACAGCCACCCGCAGATGCGTAATAATTCACAAATTGCAACGCGAGCGGTAAACAAAAACAGTCGTAAATCAAAATGTTGCGACTAGCCGAGACTGGCGGTCGCCACGCCCAGCCATTGCCCAAAATGCAGACATAATTTGACATAAGCGATGTTAAAGTTCAACCACAAAACAACATCAAAGGCAAAGCGAAATAAGAGAAGAAAAAGAGCTTCGATGATCATCAGCTGATGATGCCAGGCACTGATTGACTCAACTCAACGAAACTTGACGACGACGACGACGCAACGGCGGCGATAATGTCAAAGGCAGTCGCTGCCGCTGCCGCTGCGTCTGCCGGCCCGAACTCCACCCGAAGCCCCCTTCCTATTCCGCACCAGCACTCGGTCGTTTAATCATGTTCAAGAAAAAAGTGCAGCGTCGTCGTCGTCGAATGCAGCGCCTGTCAAAGCTGCGATTAATCTCACTCGGAGAGCGCAGATACGCAGAGAGCGCGAGCAGTCTAAAGCACCGTGGGCAACAGGCTGACGAGCAAGGCATGAAAATATTTTATGTGTAAATGCAAAGAAAATGCAATTTAATAACGATAATTAAATATCAAAAATAAATAAATATAATAAAATAATTTTAAATATATGTTTATATTATAATGTATATGAGAATATATATATAGAATTTTATTTTAAATTAAAAATATATTTAATGAAATAAAACAAAAAATTAAAATTAATGCAAATAATAATCTCATACAATTTATAAATATATATATTTATATAATTTTGTATATTATTAAATAAAATAAATAAATATTTAATGAAAAATATGTTTCTTAAATTTTTCATCACAGTTATATATAAAATATTAATCTCCAGTTCGACCCACTGTGCCATACATAATTGAGATATGAACTTGGTAATATTTCATAAAAAGCCTGACCAGCGAGCTGGAGAGCCGGGTAACTGGGCAATCGGGAAACTGGGCAAGTGGCCAAGTGGCCAAGTGGCTAGCTGAGTGCTGATCGCGGCTTGTTCGTCTAGAAATAACTTAATTGTCACTCAATTACTCAGTTTTCAGCTAAAAGCATTCATTGCTCTGGCTTAACGTCAGACCCAAACGCCCACCGAGGGACGGAGGTGAGCCCGGTGAGCAGCCAGGTGAGCGGCCAGGTGAGCGGCCAGGTGAGTCCGGCGCGCCAGTCGAGAACTTGAACTGGACGCTCGTTACTCTGGTCCTGGGCTAGGCGTGAATAATAGGCGAGAGCCTGAATGAAAATTGATGACTTGCGACAGTTTTTGGCCAAAGGGCAAATGCGGCTAAAAGAAGCCACAAACAAAATGCAAAAAACTGTGTATATATAGACATATGTGGCTATATATATGTGCAGATATATATGTATGTATATATACATATATTTATATAGTAAAAATCTTAGCAAAGCCATAAAACTGGGCACGGCCCAGGCAAAAAGACGCCAACTAGAAGAGCACAGAAAAGCTCTCTTTATCTTTCTCTCTCTTTTCCTCTCTATCTATATATACATACATACATATATATCATATACATATACATATAAACACATAAAAGCGTTTGTCATGCCTTTCAGAGATGAGTTCCTCGGGCTGCATTCAGGGATTGCCGACTCAATGCAACCATCAATCAAATTTACTTGTTTGCCCCACTGTACGTGCGTGTGTGTGTGTGTGTGTGTGTAGGTGTTTGTGAGAGGTCGCTGCGGAGTTCATAGACCATTTGCCTTTCTAGTGCAATATTTTGATTGACGCCTCAATCGAAATGCCTTGATTGAAGCTCTTAGCTGAGCACTGGCGGATCGCAAGAATGCTAATGAGATCTATTAAGATGTATTACACATTGTAGGCCTGATTGATTGATTGATTGATTGATTGACTTAGCGCTTGAACTATCATAACAATGTCCATAGAATTATAATTGATTTGATAGAACTTCAAGTTGATTGCACAACATTTTAGTAGTTATATAATAATCTGTGGCTTGCTTGATTGGTAGTGATTGACAATGATTGAAGCTCTTTAATTTGGTTATTTATACACTTAACTTTGATTGATTTGAGTTTCAGTTGCAGACTTACGCGCATGTTTGTTATATTTAAAGTTTATGCGTCAATCATGATTGATGTGCAACATGATTGATGCACACTTTTGGGGCATTATTGATACTTATGAAGTTTGCTTTGATTGAATGGTGTCTCAGTCTATGCGTTTATATAAGTTTTTTTTTGTTATACATCAATCATGATTGATGTGCATTGTGATTGAACTTCTTTTGTATATTTGTGCATATGAAATCTTTAGTTTTGATTGAAGTTATTTAATGTGATTGCATTATGGGTTGATTGATGTGTGATTAATGTATGATTGATGCCTGATTGATGCCTGATTGACCTCTGATTGATGCAGTTTTACTAATTGATAATTAATTTTGAAGCAAACGGCTTGAATCATGTGTTGAACCGTCATTGAATGATTGATTGATGCATGATTGACCTCTGATTGATGCAGTTTTACTAATTAACTTAACCTTTTCATCCAAACAGCTTGAACAGACATAGAATTTACGCGTACATCATGATTGATGCAAGGGCTACATTGTCAACTGGCAGCTTGATTGCCGTTAGCCGGCACAGCATGGCCCCTGCCTCCGGTGCCACACGGTTCACATGATGCCGCCGCACCACATAAATCCTAATCAAACAAGCTGGAGATGCGGCTGCAAGGGCTCCCAGCCGGAGCGTGCATCTATAAATCCATTAATGCCATTTACCGCATAAACATAAAGAAAACGCTCCACAAATTCCCCAACTGCGACTGAGCCAGAGTCGGAGACTTTGGCTGCGACTCCGTCTCAGGCTGAGGCATCAACACCATCAACGAGCGGCAAAGGCCTCCGCCTGGCCATCAGCGCGCATTGCAATTGCTCCATAAAGTAAAACTAAATTGCTCAATAATTTTGTCCACATTTGATTATGTCTTTTTTTCAGGTTTTTTTTTTTTTTTGGCTCTCAACTTCGACTCGAGCGAAGGAGGCGCGAGTGGCGCAGCCCTGCGAATTGCAGTCACGATTGTTGCCCGGCGAATGGGGCCCACAAATTCAAAACCCATAAAGACATCAAAGCAGCAACGCGTGTAACAATTTGCCAGCCAACCAACAACAGCAACAACAACAGCAACAACAGCAACAAATTCATGTTGCTGAACTGGCAAACGCAACAAAACGCAAATTAACAACGGCAACACAGAGTGAGAGAGTGAGAGAGAGAGAGGGCACAAAAGACAAAGGCCTTAGTAGGAGTAGAAGAGAAACAGACAGACAGACAGACAGACAGACGGACGGACGGGGGCAGGCAAAGCCTAAGACATAGACAGCTCGGGTCGTGGAGCAGCAGGAGCTTGCGGAGGCGCAGGCAACGGCAACGTCGACCTGACCATGGCAGCCGCATCCGCACCCGCACAGCAAATGCGAAAAGTGCCAGTTGAAAGCTTGAATACCCTTTAGACGAGGCATAGAATGGAGTACAGGGTTATACAGGTACAGGTATATGGGCTATATGAGTGGTAGTGCACACTGTGTACTGAAGAGTTGCGGTTGGATATTTGCAAGACTCAAGAACTTCAAGCAGAAGAAGAGCTGACCTTGCCAGGAATATGATGTGTAGAGCAATAAAAGAGGGAAAAATGTGAATCTTCGATATATATATATATTGTATATTACGATATTTAGCTGACGATCTCAACGAAAGTTGCGAAAATGTTTATACAAAAAGCGTATATAGACTTTGATGGAAGCAAGTCTATAAAATGCGCATTCTACAAATTTTTTTTAGATGTCTGAAATATCATATAGACATAATATATATTTGATGCATACATTTTACATATAGGTATATATTTTTATATATCTTACTATATAAATTTTTTCTTCAAAATATTTTCTAAAATGTATTTGTTATTATTTATTTTTTAAATATATTTTTTATATTTTTTTAAATTTATATATATTAAAAAAAATTTTTTTTATATAAATGTATTTATTTTTTTATTTAATTTTTCAATATATAAGTATTTCATTTAATTTAATATAAATTATGGTATCTAAAATTTTTTTGTTAATATATAAGATATTTTTTTAAATTTAATAAAGTGGGAATTAGTTTTTAAAATATATTTATATAAAATTTCTGAAATTTTGAGCAAGTTCTGAAGTCTTCAGAACTTAAGAAGCAAAAAAAAAAAAAAAAAAAAAAAAAAAAAAAAATATATAAATAAATAAATAAATAAATAAATTTTTAAAATTAACTTTGTCCAAAAGAGAAGCTCGCTGCGTATTGTTTTCGCCATGGAAAGGGCATTCGCATGAGCGATCGATCGATCGATGCTAGCTTTCAGTGGGAATTGGCTGATCGTAGCTCAAAGCGAAATGGCGGGCTGCGCAGCTAGGCCCATGCGGAATTTTGTGTTCCCATAATTTGTGATAAGCGAGTGATCGAACGGGCTTGGGAGAGCGCCCACCCACACCCCGATCAGCCGATCGGCCGATCGATGATGATGACGACGACGATGGCGCCTTGTGCGCCGGTGGGGGCACGATCGATGCCACAGCTGAAATGCTCATTAAAAATGTAGAAAGCTTTGAGAGAGTTAGCGGCTCTCAGCTGGGATTGCGCTGTCAGCGCTAATCGCACGATCTTAATTTACAGCAACAATCGCGGCGGCAGCAGCAGCAGCAGCAGCAGCAACAGCAACAAAAAACAGGACGACTACTGGCAACAGTGAGTGAGAGATCGGCGATCGCAAACGATCTTCGAGTTGGCCAATTTGGCGAACGCAACTTTCGCTTTTGGCTCTTGCTAACGATCGTCAATCGACGGCAATTTATTATTATGCAGCGTTTGTTAGCTCGCATTTTAATTCAATTAAAAATCGGTTAGAGATCATGGTAATTATGCTACACATAAAGACCCACCTAGCCATAAAGCCAGCCAGCCGATCGACTCGACCAACCCGCTCGATGGCGTCCTAGATAGCGGCGCACGCTCGCTCGCCTTTGAATTGGTTCAGCATCGAAATGCGATCTGGCGATTAGATGCGAATGGAATTATCTGATGGATGTTCAGATTATCGACTTCAATATGGAGCATAAATAGAGTGAGAGAGAGGAAGGGAGAGGGAGGGAGGTAAGGGGCAACAATGTGATCTGCTATGGGTTCTATGCATGAATTATAATTCCGAGTGCAAATGGGAATAGATTAGATTGGCATAAATTAGAAATAAATTAGAAATAAAGCTAACACTCTTTTATAGCTCCCTAATAGATGTTGATATATATTTAAGCAGCTCTTTCTTTAGGCCTTTCTTTCTTCTTCTCTCGGTGAATTATATTATCTTTATATCTGATCAAGACAGAATGAGTAAGATGGACAGACAGAGACTATTGCCTTGTCTCCATCTGATCTCATTCTCTTAATCTTTGATCTCTTTCAGCTCCCTCTCTATCTTTCTCTATCTTACTCTCTCTTCCATTCTATCTCACTCCATCTACATTTCCATATTCTTCTCTCTTCTCTCATATCTTTTAATATCGCACGCCTTTCTCTCTCTCTATATCTCCCAGCCTTCTGCCTCTTACTATATCTTGTTCTGTCCACCATTTCTCTCTCTCTTTTCGTTTGCTTCTCGCTTTGTCTAGATTTCCATATCTCTCTCTATTTCTCTCTCTCTCTCTCTCTATTTCTCTCTCTCTCTCTATTTCTCTCTCTCTCTATTTCTCTCTCTCTCTCTCTCTATTTCTCTTTCTCTCTCTCTCTCTATTTCTCTCTCTCTCTCTCTATTTCTCTTTCTCTCTCTCTCTATTTCTCTCTCTCTCTCTCTCTCTCTCTCTACATCTCTCTCTATATTTCTATGTGCCTTCTCTTTCTCTTTCTCTTTCTGTATCTTTCACTATCTCTCTCTTTCACTTTTCTTCTATATCTCTGCTAAGGCATCTTCTCTCTTTCTCTACATCTCCTTATATATTTCTATATCACTCACTCTATTCATTTCCCATTCGTCTGTTCTCTCCTCTCTTCTCTCTTCTGTCCTCATTTCTGTTCTCTCTTGTGTTCTCTCTTCTGTTCTCTCTTCTGTACTCTCTTCTGTTCTCTCTTCAATTCTTCCTCTCTTCCTCTCTCCCTCTCTCTCTCTCTCTCTCTCTCTCTCTCTCTCTCTCTCTCTCTCTCTCTCTCTCTGTCTTTCTGTCTTTCTCCCTCTCCTGTTTCCCTTCTTTCTTCATGTCCTTTTTTCCCTATCTTCCTCTCTAGCTTCCTCTATACCTTTGCCCCACTAGCTCTCGACCTCTTCACTTTTTTCTCTCTCTCTCTCATTGTCAGAGAGATCCTTCTCTCTCTCCCACCGTCTCCGTCCCTCACACCCTCACCCCATCTATTTCTATTAGCTTTCCTGCAGCACTCGGCGACATTTCGACAACATGACAAAACGTTGCTTAAATCGCATAAAAATGTTAAATGTTGCATGTTGTTTGCATTTTGGAGGACAACAACAGCAGCAGCAGCAGCAGCAACAACGAGCAATGTTCGCCTTTTGAACAGCGCCAACAACAACGCGTGGGCGCACAATAGAGTTGTCGTTGTCGTTGTTTGTGTTGCTGTTGTTGTTGTTGCTGTGCCGCTGCGTTTTTTGACATTTTGTAACACGCGCCTGCCAAGCGGCATAAAAATTGACATATTATAATGTCATTGGCGTTCCCGATTTGCGCCACTGCGTCGACTGCCACAATTCGTCAATTCGTTTGGGGCGGCCAGCGTGGGTGGGCAGCGCCACAAGAGTTATGCGCAGAGTTGCCACAGTCAGCGCAGTTGTTGCCGTTGCTATTCCCCTCGTTGCTGTTGTCGTTTTGTTTGTTTTGACAGGCAACGCACTTCAACTTCGACTTTGGCTCCCAATTTGCATACCCTCCCAGTGGGTATGCACGTGCTGCCATTAAGTATGTAACAAGTCAATCAATCAGTCAGTTGATCGATCAATCAGTTGGGCAATCAATCATTACAATAATCAATGAATTAGTTGATCAATCAGTCCTTCTATTACTAGTCATTAGTAATGACTCTTTACTCATTTATCATTAGGCATCAGCCTTCATCAGTCATCAATTATCAGTCATCAGCTATGATGATTCATCAGTCATCAGTCATTGCATCATCATGACATCAGACATCAGACATCAGACATCAGACATCAGACATCAGACATTAGTCCTCAATCATCAATGATCAGTATTATTCATCAGTCATAAATCATCAATCATCACTCAGCAATCATCATTTATCACTTATCACTCTTCACTCTTCAGTCATCAGTCATCTGTCATAACTCATCAGTCATCAGCCATCACTTATCACTCATCAGTCATCAGTCATTCTTCATCAGTCATTCTTCATCAGTCATGCTTCATCAGTCATTCGTCATCAGTCATTAGTCATCAGTCATAACTCATCAGTCCATCTATCATCAGTCATCAGCCATCACTTATCACTCATCAGTAGATGACAGTCTTCAGTCATCAGCCATCACTTATCACTCATCAGTCATTCATCAGTCATTCTTCATCAGTCATGCTTCATCAGTCATTCGTCATCAGTCATTAGTCATCAGTCATAACTCATCAGTCCATCTATCATCAGTCATCCGCCATCACTTATCACTCATCAGTCATCTGTCAGCAGTCTTCAGTCATCTGTCAACTGTAATCAGTCATCAGTCATCAGTCATTAGTCATTAGTCATTAGTCATCAGTCATCAGCCATCACTTATCACTCATCAGTCATCTGTCATCAGTCATCAGTCATGAGCCATCAGTCTTCTGTCATCACTCATCAGTCATCTGTCACCAGTCATCACTCATCGGTCATAACTCATCACTCATCACTCATCAGCCATCACTCATTCAATCACTCAATCCCTTTCAATCAACAAGGGTATTCGATCGTCGACAAACATCACATCTAACTATCGCCCCGCTTGTTCTTGTTTTGTTTTTGTTTCTTTTGCATTTTGCATGCTGTCTAGCCGAGACACAAACCGACGTCGCAGTTGCTGTCTCTTAGCTGTTGGCTGTTGTCTTGTGTCTGTTGCATTTGCCAATACACAGCATTCTTATCAGATTGTTGCAATATTTTTGCTGCTCAATGTTGCTGCTGCTGCTGTTGTTGTTGTTGTTTTTGTTGCAGCCCGCACTCGAGCAGAGCTGCAAAAAAGAGATCTTTATCAAGACGTAGGTTCAGGCTGCGGTAACAACAACATGGTTAGCAACAACAACAGCCACAGCAACAGCAACAAAAACATGTAATGAAAATTATGACAAGCCGAAGCAAAAAACCAGCAACAACAGCAACAACAACAATTGCAAACAACAAAAATAAAAGTTAAAAAAAAAATTGTAATATGAAAAATTATAATTCAATGGAAAATTGCGCCCACACACGCGTAGCACACACACACACACGCACACACACACACACAACACCAACAATTGTTGCTCATTGTTGTTGGTCTATTGCTTATCGTGAACGGAAAGCGTTGTCGTTGCTGTTGTTGTTGTTGCTGCCTGGCGAGAGTTGTCAACTGTTTTCAGTTGTTTTTTGCTCTTTCTTCTTCTTCCTCTTTTGGGTAGCATTCGCTGCATCCTTGGCTTATATAATCGCCGAACATTTAACAAGATCCATCAATCAGTGCGCGCTTTGGCCAAAGGAAATTTCCGATCGATCGATAAGTTGCATGTTAGCTAGAATCGAATGTCAAGATCCAGCTGTCAAGATTACTCACAGAGAGGGAGAGAGAGGGGTAGAGAGAGGAGGAGAGAGAGAGACAACTGAAAGTGGAACACTTTAGGCTGCGCACAGCTGGCGACTGAATTGAGCATCGACATTGAGCTTATAATCAGAAATGCGTGTTCCCAGCGCTATCAACGCCATCTGAGCTGGACTACAAAATGCGGCCAGCTCTGGCTAGTGTGGACAATTGGACTTGCTTTCAAGTTTATTTTTAGTTTTAGCCAAGTTTTTGGAGCTGTTAATCAGTCGTCGTCCTTTTAGCTGGCGTTAACTTGCGGCGTTCTATGCGATTCTCAACCGCTTAAACAGAACTTTTCTCCTATCTCTCTTTCTTCTTCTCTCTTTCACTTCAACTCTCTCTCTCTCTCCCTCTCTCTCTCTTTCTCTTTTTCTCTCTCTCTCTCTCTCTCTTTAGCACCGCATACTCACTTGCGCCTTTCTATGCGATTCTCAACTGCCTAAAAAGTACTTTTCTCTTGATCTCACGCTTCACCTCTCTCTCTCTCTCATCTTCCTCTATCACTTCAACTCTCTCTCTCTCTCTCTCTCTCTCTCTCTCTCTCTCTCTCTCTCTCTCTCTTCTTTAGCACCGCATACTCACTTGCGCTTTTCTATGCGATTCTCAACTGCCTAAAGAGTACTTTTCTCTTGATCTCACGCTTCACCTCTCTCTCTCTCTCTCTCATCTTCTCTCTGTCACTCCACCTCTCTCTCTCTCTCTCTCTCTCTCTCTCTCTCTCTCTCTCTCTCTTTAGCACCGCATACTCACTTGCGCCTTTCTATGCGATTCTCAACTGCTTAAAGAGCACTTTTCTCTCGATCTCACGCTTCACCTCTCTCTCTCTCATCTTCTCTCTTTCACTCCACCTCTCTCTCTCTCTCTCCCTCCCTCCTTAGCACCGCCCACTCACATGCGCCTCTCTCTGCGATTCTCATGACCTCAAGCCTAGCTCTTAGCCAGCATTACTTGCTCAACATGCAGCCTTTGGATGTTGGTCAATGGATCTATGCCATATTTGGTCGCTGCGCACGCAGAGGTGTATTAGCATATCAGCTGCTGGCCGCAGACAACAGAAATTAACAACCAACAGTAAGAGAATTACAAATTGCAGCGACCGTTAGGCGCAGTCGTTGCAGCACGCAGCTTCCGCTGACAACAACAGCAGCAACAACAACAACACTGACTCTTGTTGTTGCCTTTTTTTTGCCGCTGCTGTTGCCTTTGTCGTTTATCACGCATCGCTGTCAAAGTGTCACTTTAGCTTAACGTTGGTGTAACGCCAAAAGATATCACAGACAATTCCAGTCTGGGCTCCAGCAGCAGCTGCGCACGCGTAATAACGCATAATGTGCCAACAACAACAACAACAACAACAACAACAAAATCACGTTAATGACAGCGACGACGTGCCTTGAAGCCTGGCTACGGCTTTGGCTTTGGCTTTGGCCTGGTCGCAGCTTTTAGCCCAGGCATTGGCCATCGGCGGCCGCACAATCGCTGCAGGCCAAAAGCAAAAGCAAAAACAGCAGAAAGCGAGAAAAGAAGAGAGAGAGAGAGAGAGCAAAAAGGAAGGCAACTGCTGTTTTGTCACATCATTATCAGTTGGCCCGTTGCGCAGAATTGGTGGCATTATTGACATGACAACACAGCGCAGCAGAGAGCTCGGCTCAGCGCGGCTCGGGCACCGCACGGACATGGCAGGTGTGAAGGAATGCGCCACTAAATCATCCTGTGCGGTCCATTTTGATTGGACGACACACACTGTCGGCGATTGGCGTCTTAATAAAGTCATCTAGCGGTTAATATTATACAACAGCTGAAAAAAAAGACAACGAGCTACACTGTGCTACAGGGTTAGGAGAGTGTGCGAAGTGAGGCCTCTTATCCGAGTGGATAAGACGCGTTAGACAGTGGCTCAAGGTTAATAGCTCGCCTTACTATGCGATTCTCATGGCTTCAAGTACTTAGGTAAGCGCAGTGGGATTGGGAGTGAGAGGAAGAGATGAGAGAATGAGAAAGCTAGAGAAGAGAATTGAAACAAAGAGAGGAGAGAGGGAGAGAAATACAGCGAAAGAAAGACAGAAAGAGAGAGAGAGAAAGAAAGAGAGAGGAGAAAGGGAGAGAAATAGAGCGATAGAAATAAAGTGAGAGGGAAACAGAGGGAGAGAGAGAGAGAGAGAAAAAGAGAAGAAGAGAGGATGCAGTAGGGAAAATCGACAGACAGAGAAAGAGAGAGAGAGAGAGAGAGAGAGAGAGAGAGAGAGAAAGAGACCAATGAAGAGAGCTAGAGAAAGATATAGGAAGAGAGAGGGATCAAAAAAGTTCATAATTGTAGTTCAGCTCATGAGAATCGCATAGAACGGCCATCAAACTTAGATATAGAATGAGCAAAACGGAAGAAAAGATAAAAGTACTTGTAGCTAGTGAGAAGCACACATAAAGTCCATCAAACAGAAGAGCACAGCCATCAGCAAGTACTACTACTGCTTCATGAGAATCGCATAGAGAGGCTATTAAACGGAATTAACCTTAAGTAGAAGAGCAGCCAGCTCTAGCCAGGTGCTAGCCCGACACACGCCCGATCTATGGCAACGGGGCCATAATAAATTGCAGATTTTGTAGCGCAGTGTACGTCAATCAGTGGAGGGAATTGAAACGTTTAGTGCGCCGCACAGGCCCAGATGAAATTGAAGTTGAAGTTGAAGCCGCAGCCGCAGCTGATGAAGTCCCAGTGCTGGCCGCACAAACAAAAAAGTGTGCTTGCGCCTTGTTGCATGAATAATTCATAACAATGAACGACAGCAGCAGCAGCAGCAGCAGCAACAGGCACGCCAGCAACATGAAAGCTGGTCCAGTTATTAACTGGCATTGTGCGGAGTTTGAGAAAAAAAGTGAAAGCTCATAAGGCAATCAGTCAAAACGTCATCAATAGAATTAAGTAATCAACTCGGCGAGCCGCAAAACTGACCACACACAACACGCAGTTGCAACGAGCGCCTTTGCCAACAATGCCAGCAGCAGAGCCAGCAAAAAAGAACAAACACAGGGCAAGAGCTGCGCATTGAATGTGGTCAAAAAGGAGTCCGTTGGCCGGCAGGACCACCAGCGAAATGAGTTGCCAAAGAACAGCAGCAGCAGCAGCAGCAGCAACCAGCAGCAGTTGGCACTTTTTTCAGCTCAGTTTTTAGCTTCCTTTTCTTAGCCAGCCCAAGCAAGCTGACCAAAAAAAAGACCAAATTTTTTGGTCAGCTTGCTTGGGCTGGCTAACAGGGCCAGTTGAAACAGACACGAGAGAAAACAAATGTCGATAAAGATAAGCAGCGAGGCACTCAGACACAGTTGCTCCTGCCACTGTCGCTGCCTCTGCCTCTGACTCTGCCTCTGCTGTTGCTCCTGTTGCTGCCACTGCTGCTGCCTTTGTCTCCCCTCCTCGCCTGCTCCTGCTCCTCTCTCTCTCTCAACATGTTAATTTCAACCGCTAACTGCCAGCGCGAATCAAAGCCCGAAAAAAAAAAAAAAAAAAAAACATTTGTTGCTGCTGCTTGCAGCGCGTGCCCTCGCCTCGCGGCCATGTGGCACGCTCCAGCTAATTATTGAACAGCGTAAACTAAATATTGAGAAAAGTTAAAAAAAAAAAATAAATAAAAAATAAAAAAAATATATATATATATATTCCATAGTTATATATATTCCATATTTCCAGGCTATTCAACTCATATATGAGTATTTATATATAAGTCATGAAGTGCTTCAACTCAGTTCCTCGCTGCCTCCAGGAATAGGAGTCGCTTTCACACTGTCTAAGCTGGAGCTCAGCTCTACGGCAGCTTAGCGAATCTCTGCTGCTAGACGGGAATGAACGACTGGGAGATACCCAGCACGCTGCGGTATAGGAAAACCCCTTTCTACCAGTCAACAGCTTGAATGATCTTCAAGTTAGTAACCTTCTCGAATTATATATGAGCTGAGAATGAGCTTGGCATGAATTGAGAAAGTGCTGAGACTGAGTTGAGCATAAGCTGAGAGAGTGAGATGTCATCTATATGAAGCGACTTTGAAATTTTTAGTTATCTGCAATTGCCTATAGCTCTCTCACTCTCACTCTCCCTCTCTCGCTCTCTCTCCCTCTTCCTCTGACTATCTCTATCTCTCTTTCTCTCGCTTTACCCTCTCTCACTCTCGCACTCTCTCTCTCTTTCTCACTTCCTCTCATTCTCTCTCCTCTCTCTCTCTCTCTCTGAGAGGGAATGATGGAGAATGATCTTTCTCTCTCTCTATCCCTCTCTTTCTCTCTCACTCTCCTTCTCTCGCTCTCTGTCTCAGTTCCTCTCATTTCCTCTCTCTCTCTCTCTCTCTCTCGCTGAGTCGCTCTCTCTTTCTCCCTCTCTACTCCCTCTCTCCCACTCTCTCTATCATTCAATCTTTCTCACTCTCTCTATCTCGCTCCCTATCATTACCTAACTCTCTCTCTACCCCCTCTCTCCGACTCCCCATATCTCCCTACCCTCTCTCTCTCTCTCCCTCTCTCACTCTTCCTCTTTACCCCTCTCCCCCTCCCTCTCTCGTCCTCTCACTCAAATTGCTTCTTCAAATGGCAATTGAAAACGTTTCTTCCTCTAGCTCCAGTTCGCCTTCTCATGCTCCACTTTGATGCGCTTATCATTTTTTTTTTGGATCTGGGCAATTGCAAATAGATGCAGCATAAAAATTATCCAACACTATGTTTTTTTGTTGCCCGCTCGCTCAACAATAGAGTTTGAAAATTGTGTGCGCAGAGTGCAATTTGCAGTGGCCTCCAAGTTCAACTAACAACAAAAAACAGCGAGAGACGAGAAGAACAAGAGACGCAGCTCAAGCTGCGGCTGAGGCCGAGGCGAAAAGATGCAGCTGAAGACGCGGCTCGAAAGATGTGGCAGCTACCCAAAGGAATGCGGCGGCAAATGAAATTGGCAACAACAGCAACAACTTGGCTAGAACAGGCCAAGACAATTCGAGTTGCGTGATTTGCGTGAGCGTCGTGCGTTGACTGACTGACAAACTGACAAACGGACGAACTGACGCGCCTGCAACTCACTCACTCTCTCTCTCTCTCTCTCTCTCTATCTGTTGCGGGAGTTTTTCTTCTTGTTTGCCAGCTGCAAGCAAACCAAAATTACAATACACATGCGCTCATAGCTGCAGTTGCAGTTGCAGTTGCAGTTGCAGTTGCAGTCGGCGCTGCAGTTGCTCAAAGCTCAGCAGCTGAAGCCGCAGAGTTGAGGCACTCTTGGCACACACCAACACAATTGAAATTCCTTTGGCGCAGAAATTGCATTTCACGCTGAAAATGCGTGCTCTGCGTGCAGCAGCCTAAAGTGCAACGATAGCAGCAGCAGCAGCAGCAGCAGCAGCAGCAGCAACAGCAGCAACAACGGCAACAGCAGCAACAATTGCTGCACCGAAACAATTATGGGCGCAAAGGCAAGTCGAATGGGGGGTACTCTATGAGCTGACTCCATCATGTCTATATCCATATATATGTCCATATCCTTATCCTCTTCCTCTTCCTCATCCTCATCCTTTTCCTTATCCTTATCCTTATCCCTATCCTTATTCTTATCCTTATCCTTATCCTTATACTTATACTTATACTTATACTTATACTTATACTTATACTTATACTTATACTTATACTTATACTTATACTTATACTTATACTTATACTTATACTTATACTTATACTTATACTTATACTTATACTTATACTTATACTTATACTTATACTTATACTTATACGTATACTTATACTTATACTTATACTAATACTTATACTTATACTTATACTTATACTTATACTTATACTTATAGTTATACTTATACTTATACTTATACTTATCCTCATCCGTATCCTTATCCGTATCCTTATCCTTGCCCTTACCCTTATCCTCATCTTTATCTTTATCTTTATCCTCATCTTCATCCTTATCCTCATCTTTATCCTTATCCTCATCTTTATCCTTTTCCATATCTTTATCCGTATCCTTATCCGTATCTTTATCCTTATACTTATCCTTATACTTATTCTTATAATTATCCTTATCCTTATCCTATCTCCATTTCTATCTCTATCTCTATTTCCATATCCATCTCTATCTCCATCTCTATCTCCATCTCTAGCTCTATCTATCGACTGTCAAACCCTTTGACCTAGCTAATGGACTCCGGCGCGTCTACAGAGCGCGCTGAGAGCCAGAGAAAACGCACAAAACTTTATGGGATCAGAGCTGACTGGCAAACTTTATGACATAGTGATGTTAATCTCAGCTCTGTCGGAGTCGGACGCGTACTGGAGTCAGAGTCAGAGTTGGAGTTGGAGTTGGAGTCAGTAGGAGGCAGCCAAGTAGCATTCGGGGCCAAAGTGTAGGTGCGCGCCTGCGCAACGGCGGCAACTGTGGATGCCGCTGGGTGGCTTTTGCTGCGATTGTGGGTTGCAATTCCGTCATGCCGCTGAGTGCCCAAAGCGCAACACTTGCCACGCTTAAAGCGGACGCTGCTTTGCCATATATTTATATATATTGTGTATATATATATATATATTATATCTATATATCCTGCGCAGTCACGTCAGCCCAAAGAAACAACAGAGAGGTCTAGTAGGGAGTGCCTGACTAGTAAATACCTCGACCATTACTAGATATAGCGCTCTCTCTATCTCTCTCTCTCTCTCACTCTCTCTCTCTCATTCACCTTCATTCTGCGGCAAGCGCGACATGAGTTGGCATTATCGTTGCCCAAGCTCTGGCGAAACCACATTCGCAATAGCGCTCGAGAGAGTTTCGGCCCAGTGTTTTGAGGGCCCGCGTCAGGGGGTCAACAATCTAATTACAAGTCGGCACACGCAGCTGTCGCCCCACAAATGCTGCTCTCCACACTCTCGTTCGCCAGCGAATGTCGTGACTGGGCGCAGTTGCCCAGTTCTAAGCCATAGATATTCGCCGTGCCCCGCTCGCAGCGCTAACATCTGAAATTGGATTACTTTAAGAGGTTCTCTAATCAAAGGCAACCGAAATCTGTTTGCCTTGTGAATGGTGATTGAAGTCGGGATGCCTAAGAGATCGTAGAGCTGTGAGAGACTGCAGCTGGACTAGGATAGCACCCTAAGATTGAGATCTATGGTTGCATATAGATAGATAGCAATATTTTGCATGCTTGTTCAGCCTAATCAAAATCGAGGCCGAGTCTGTCGTAGATGGCTATAGCATATAGATAGGAAAAGTGTAAGAGGAGATGATGGGTCGGGTACTTCATATATTTTCTATTCTTATCAGCTTCTAGATGTCCGCATATAACTTGATTCTTAAATTGTGTGTAATAGGCGGAAGGAGCTGTGACGAACATATATAGCATATATATTCTGGCTCAGGATGATAAGCTGACTTTATCTAGGCACTTCCCTCTAGCTGTTTGCTTGTCCGTCCGTCTCTCCGCCTGTTTCGAAGGCAGCGATCCTGAGAACTATAATATCTAGAGACCACACCATTGTTTTATCTTTCGACAACTCAGCCGTGTTCCCCTATTATCGATCCCTTTTATTGTTTGAATACCACAGAAGTTAGAGATCTTAAATTTTGCGGCGTAGATTTTGGTTTTACGATTTGGAATACGTTAGAATTCGGATACTGCATTCCCTCTAGAACAGTGTACTTAAAAAGCAGAGACTCGTGATGATAATATAATAATAATAATAATAATAATAATATTATAATAATAATAATATAATAATATTATTACAATATCTGGATTGGGTTACCTTTGAGGGCAACACAATATTCATACAGAAATTCCATAATAATAATTTTCACATTCCCTTTTATAATTTTCGAGATAATCACAAATTTCTTAACATTTTTTGGGTAGATCTCGCATCTACCGGTCGCCTCAATCTTACCCATTTCTTTATATATTTACAATCACATCAAAATCGAAAAGAACTTTAATCTTTTCTCGACCATATCTACAGTCTTTTGAGCTCTCCCCCTATTTATAACTCTGATATCAGACGAAAAACCTTTAAGGGAAATGTCAGTCTTAAGTTCGCGTAATTAATGATAATTAGCCAATCGCATTGACAGGGCAACGAAACGAAATGGAAATGGAAATTGAAAATGCATTTTCCATTTTCATTAACCGACAGCAAAAAAATGGATTTACGCTCTTAATGCACTTTACGTCAAAACAGTTCAGATAGGGAGGGGTAGGGGGGGTGTGGTGTGGATCCGATATGGGAAATCCATTAATAAATAAAGGCCGCACTGCGTTGACAACACTCACCTGCAAAGAGAGCGAGAGAGAGAGAGAGAGAATGAGTGAGTTGAATGCAAAAAAACATTATTAAAAAAGAATTTCATTAAGTGCAAATGCTGCAAAGGGCCAGCAAAATGGCGTCCATTATAGCTATATAGGTGTGTGTGTGTGTGTGTGTGTTATAATAATGGCTGTTGCTGTTGCATGTTGCATGTTGCGTGTGTGTCAACTTTTGCACTTTTTGCGCAAATGCAAATAGTGTAAAATGTGAAATGTGAAGTGAAGTGAAGCAGGTGAATTAAGTGCGGTGGAGAGCGTGGCCCAAAAGGTAGGCTAACACAAGTGAGCGTGAGTGTGTGAGAGGGGTGAGTGTGTGTATGTGTGTGTGAGGGTGTGCGTGTGTGCTTGTGTAAACATATATATATATATATATATATATTTTCACACGAATGCCACAGCCGAAACAGCGCACCGAAGCTGTCGCAAGCAACGCTTCAGCGACTCGCACTGCAATCTATATGTATGTGTGTGTTAGTGTGTGTGCTAGTGTGTGTGTGGCTTAACTTCAATGGCCGTTGCATATTATTGCTGCAACGCAACTAACAACAACATGCCACACGCCTACAATTGGCAAAACGCCCAACAGCAAATGTTCAACCCCAAAAAAAAAAAGGAAAAGAAGAATAAGTGTGTGTGAGTGTGTGTGTGTGTGTGTGTGTGCATTACGTCTAGAAATATTCGAAATATTTAAGGTAGTCAGCAGCCATAGAACACGCAAGCCAGAGCCTAGCAGAGGCGTGTGCTATGATAGTGTGCGTGTGTGTGTGTGTGTGTGTGTAGGGTAGCTCAATTTCAAGTCAAGCAGGCAAAGCCAACTGGACAACGCACACAATGCCAGAGCGAGAAAGCCGCAAACAGAGTGTGTGCGTGCGAGCGAGTGGGCGCATGCGGAAGTGCGAGCGAGCGAGACAGCCAGATAGTGTGAGAGTGCGGCAGAGGGAGAGGGAGAGCGCAAAGCGAGGCTCGCAGATGTGTGTAGGGCAGCTATGCCCAGGCGGTAAGGGTTGTTCACACACACACACACACACATACATGCTGGCACGTGTGTGCAAACGAGATGGCATAGGTTAAACGAGCCTAGGCCGAGGCCGATATGCCAGGCGACAGCGCGCGGGCTTGGGGTAGGCGGCCAGCCTAGGCCAGCGTGTGCCGAGGGTCGGCTGCCATTTTAGTTCTAGCCTACCATAAGACAGCCATAAATAAGCCAGCAACAACAGCGAACATCTATTGGCCGAATTCTTCGAACAGCCAAGAGATAGTGTGAACAAGTATGCAGAGAAATAGCTGAAGAAATGGAATAAGACTATAATACATATATAGTAGCTAGAAGTATGTTGGGGATTAGGCTTAAGACTAAACTGGGTTTGATGATGATACATTGCGATATGTAGAGAGATGTCTTATATAGAAAGTAGTTAGGATTATTATAGAATCAATATTACAATATTAGTCGAGTAAGTCGATAACTCATAGAACATAAGTATGAATATGTATATATAAATATATATTTTAATATTTCGTGTATCTAATATCTGAGTAGAATTCTTTGGCGGATTCCTTATAATTATATATAATATGTATATAATAAAATAATATATAATATATATATATTCATGTATATGTATATATATATATATTTTTTTTTTTCTTTTTTTTTTTCCTTTTTTTTTGAGCCTCAATGGCGACAGCCTTTAATGGTTGAACTTTCAACCCTAACTAAAGCATTGTCTGAAATTAGAAATAGAGAAAGGGAGAGAGAGAGGGAGGCAGAGAGCGAGTGTGTGTAGGGGAGAGCAACAATGGATTAGTTAGAGAACAGAAATGGAACAGAAATCGCATTGTCAAATGCTTGATCATAAGCTTGCAAAAGCCCCAAAAGCTCAAGCAAGCAAAAGAGGCAAGTTAAGAGAGAGAAAAGGGTAAGACTCAGAGAGAGAGAGAGAGAGACATACAGATAGATGATAGAGAAAGAAAGATATTCACAGAGTAAGAGATTGAGAGACAGTGAGAGAGAGAAAGGGAGAGAGAGAGAGAGAGAAAGATATATATAGAGAGAAAGCGAGAGAAGGAGGCAATGTACAGAGAAAGAGAAAGATGGAGAAAGAAGAGAGAAGGAGGCAAAGGAGAGAGAAAAAGAGAAAAAGATAGATAGAGAGGAACAGAAAGGGGAGGCAAAGCAGAGAGAAAGAGAAAGCTAGAGGGAGAGAAAGGGATAGATAGAGAGAAAGAAATAGAAGGAGGCAAAAGAGAGAAAAAGAGAAAGATAGAGGGAGAGATAGAGAAATTAAAGAAAGATGTAGAGGAAGAGAGAGAGAGAGAGAGGGACGCAAAGGAGAGAGAAAAAAGATTCATTAAGAAAGAAAGAGAGAGAGAAAGAGAGAGAGAGAGAGAGACAGATACAGAAGAGAACGATAGATAGTGAGAGAGGCAGAGAGCGTCAGCGAGAGAGAGAGATACACAAAGACTGACTGAGGAAGAGAGATAAAAGAAGCTTTTGAGAGAAGCAGAAAAGATGCATGGAAAAATATATATATATATAGAAATCATAGAAGATTGCATCCAGAGTTAATTCCATACGTGAGAACCCCTTTGCACACCTATCTAGCTACCAAGGCACTGAGATCGTGAATGAAAACGCGAATAGGTTTCCTCATTCAGTATACATATATATTATATATACGCTTATCTGATAGCTAAGGCAACGTTTAGCTGCGACGACTGCAAGCGGCAATAAATCGTTTTATTGCCGTTGAGAATAAAAGCAAAAACAAGTTTCCGCAAAACTCTTTCAGCCATTTGGTTATAAACAATATTTTTCTCCGACTCTATGATTAACAAGTAGCCGGCGCGGGCATCTATTATATCTCGTTAAAGTCCGAAAACCCGATCGAAGACAAACTCTCTGTAATTACTCGACTCGAGTATGCGATTAGACGGCAAGCGGAGAGGGAAGTGATTGCGCGAGAGGGCTGATGGAACTTGGATATGTGCAAGTCGAGCATGCCCCGTTTAGCTGGCTGCCATAGGAATAATTTTGCATGGTTGATCGTTAGCCAAGACTGATGCGAGCCAGTTGTATGCATACAAATACTTAAGTACAGTTGCTATATATAGTATATATATATATATATGGCTGACTATGACTAATCGGCGAGTGAGAAACGGCTTTGAAAGTTAACTATTTAACGGGCGATTTCAATGGATAATGCCGACGGCTGGACTGCCCTTGACACCTGCATCTGCCAGGTAGCTCTAATAAGCCAAGCTAATTGCACACCTTCCACTCGCTGCGCTGGCATTGAATCTAGTCTCAGCACAATTTCGATTTTTGATTTCGATAGATCGTTTCATTTCATTTCGTTTCGCTTTGATGACGGAACTTGAAAAGCAAACGCCGCGAGTAAAAAAAAAGCCACCCTGTTGCGTTAGAATTTTATATATTATATGCATATATATATATATGTATATATATATAAATATATATATTTATATAATTTTTTTTATGATTTTTTATTGTTCTTTTTTTCAATATTTCATTTGTTATCCGTTCTATTGCCTTTGCTTTTCTTTCATTTTGCTTTACCTCTGGCTGCGCTGCATTCGCGCTGCGCACGCGCAAAACTTGTTAGAAGTCTTGTGTTCTATTCTTATACTAAAAACATATATATATATATATATATATATATATATATATATATATATATATATATACATATACATATACATAGAGAGCGGCGATTGTTGAGACGGGCCAGTCGGAAAGTCGGGTAGCGCCGTCATCGCAGCGCGCATGTTCAAGGTTAACAACGCTCGAGCAGCGGCTCAAGTGTGTGCACTGCGGACCGTCGATAGCTCTAACAAATGGTTTAATGGATCGGACGCGAACAGCAACAGAAAGCACTGCGGCGCGACAACCCGGCATGGCATGGCCTGGCATAGCCGGCAGCTAGTCGAGTGGGTAGCATTTGATATAGGGTAGCGGGGGATGGGCATGCGAATGTCCGGGGCGTCGAGCATTAGGCGTTGACACAGTCGCAGCTGTCGCAATGGCTTGAACTTATCGGCAGATTGACAGAAAAGTGGAAAAAGCTATTGATAAGCCGTTATGCAAGCCAATTGCTGTTCCAGCATTCCTGCTCCTAAAGGGTGTCCAAGCTAGTAATTGAACTCTACTTTATGCCCTCTAAAACGAATTGGTAAACGGTTGTGCGATCTGTTTGGTGTTCCATTCCATTGTTTCTAACAGTAAAAGCTGGCTTGTTATCAATAGGCATGGTATTGAGAATATTTTACAGTTTGATATAGCAGATATACAGATAAAGAGAAGAGAGACAATAAATTAAAAAAAAAAAAAATGCAGATATACCCTCTCTTTGATGTTCCATTCCAACGTTTCTAACAGTAAAATGTGGCTATCTCAGTCAATATTCAGTTTACTATTTGCTAAGCAGTAATACCCTCTCTTTGATGTTCCATTCCAGTATTCCCCGAAGTTAAATCTTGCTAGTTTGATATAATTAGCATATATCATAGGTACACAAATATCAATGCATTGTTTAGTGTTTCATTCCAGCATTCCACCAGGTGACTTTGCCTATATCTCTGATATCTATCACAGAACACTGCTCGGTAAACCTTTAAACAAACTCTTTAGTATTTCATTCCAGTATTCCCCTCTGCCATAGCCCTTGCTCCGTTTCTCCCACTACATTTTGCCAGCTCGCTAATAGTATTCCACTTGGCTGTGCGCTCCCAATATCAATGGCCACTGCTGGAATGCGCTCTGAATTCTAAAATCAGCTGATGAAGATATGAACGGAAACTGAGCTGTGCTGAAACAGTTAAGCAATCTCTTTCGTGTTCTATTTCAGTATTCCAAGCATAAAAGACGCCATGGCGTATGCTGAATAGGGGAACATGTGTTCCATTCCGACAGCTATGGTGTGGGAAATAAAGCTCTGCAGCGCAACAAATGGAATTGAAATGCTCTCATTTGAGTTTCCCACTCAGTTTCAGCCAGAAATTAAATTTTCTCAACTTTCGAATATTTTTGGGGTTTTTTTGTATTTTGAGTAGGCTTCGCCTGCGAGATTCAGCCGACCTGTAAAGTTTTTCCGGCTGTGCTTCATTTTATAAATAGTGCTCAGCTCAAGCACACGTTTTATTTTTTTTCTATTTTGCATTTTTTATTTGACCGTTTGGCTAAATCCTTGTAAAAATCGTACCAAGTGATAGTATATAAATCTCAACGTTTGCCCGGCGTTAACCAAATTTAATATCGCGTTCAAATGACACAAAAACAAAAACAACAGCAAGAGCTGCAGCTGACGCCGCCGCCGCCGCCACAGCAGCAGGCGCAACAGCAAGAACAACAGCCGAAACCGCAAACACCACAACCAACACAACCAACACAAGCAACACAAGCAACACAACCAGCACAACATCGTCGAGAGGAGCAGCAGCATCGACAACCAAATGGGGAAGAAGATAAAGAGAAACAACAACATGAAGCGCAACAACAACAAGAGAAAAAACAACTAGAAAAGCAACAACCAACACAAGAGAAACAACAGCAACAACAACCGCACAAACAACAAGAAAAACAAGAGAAACACGAGAAACAACAAACACAACAACCAAAGCGACGAGAAAACAAAATATTCTCGAGCGATGCGGAGTTGCTGCGCGACTTGGCCAAATCCCAGGCCCCGGCTCAAACGTCGCACGAGAAGCGCGTCGGCCTGATCACAGCCATGGGTCACTTTCGTCCCAAGAATGCCACGCCCATACAGTTCTACAACTATGTGCGGGAGTTCTGCATAATGCACAACTGCAGCATCGACGAGGCCATGGAGCGGGCGCCGGAAGCCTGGACGAAGCTCAGCAAGGATCAAAGGAAGCTCTACAATTCGGTAAGGCTGTTTCTGTTCCACTGTTCCTATTTGCGGTAACTGTTGCTACACTTGTCTACAGTAAACTGTTCTCGAACAAACTGTTCTCCACATATATAACTACTTGAATCGTAGATATTTATAGCTCAATTGCAATTGTTCATAGTCTAAACTGTTCTCAGCCTAAGCTGTTCTCTGCTGTTCATACCCTCAACTGTTCACAGCTTTCATCTGTTCACAATTCACTATTCTTAGTTGGAACTCTGCACAATTTTAGCTGTTCATGGTACAAACTGTTCCCAATTTCCACTGTCCATAGCTTGAACTGTTCACAATTTAAACTGTTTTCGGCAAAAATAGTTAAATTTTAACTGTTCTCAGTTGAAACTGTTCAATATGTGCCCATTGCAACTGATCCAACTGAGCTTCCAGCCAACAGCCTTAAGTGTTCCCACTAACGCTCTTGCCACTTCCCACACCAGTATTCCAGTGCTCCAGTTGCCTTGTCTGTTCCTTACCATGATCCTTGCAATGTTCCACATTCCACTGTTCCAACGTTTCTCTTGCAGGAAATGCACGCCGCCCTGCCCATTCCCGTGCCGCGCCACTTGATCTATCGGGCGTTTCAGATGGAACGCGCTGGTCGCTGGAAAATCAGCTCCGTTACGGCCGCCAACGGCTCCTCCACGCTGTACTCGATGGAGTCGTATTCGCCGCCGGTGAAGCCCACCAAGCTGCAGGCGCGTTTGAAGGCGCAGCAGCCGCGCTACGACAACCTGGCCGAGATTGTGCCCTGCTGCCTGGAGTCGCCGCGCACGCAGCCCACCTCGTCGTCGTCCGGCTCGCGCAAAAGCAAAACGAAGACGCCGCCGGAGCGGGTCAAGGAGCCGCACCAGAATGGCGTGCGCAAAGCACGGACCAAGCAGACGCCAGCGACGACGGCCGCCACTCCACAGCTGGCGCAGAAGCAGCCGCACCCACAGTCGGCGCGGGGCAAAAACAAAAAGCTGCTGAATACGTCGCCTGTGAAGAAGAAGCAGCCCAAGCACGAGCAGCAGAAGCAAGCGGCGCAGGCGCAGCAGGCGCCACGCCTCGAGAAGAGGCCGCCGGTCGCACAAGCGAAGCCGCCAAGCGAGGCCAAGCGGAAGCATCCACACGGCAAGAAAACTAAGCGCAAATCCTGAGCAGCCAGCTCCTCCTCCCCCGTCGACTGAAGACACTTTGTACCCTCGATCCCCAAGACACACATGCATGAACGATGAACTCAAGACACAATTGGAGAACAAATTGGGAATGGAAAATGGCACACTGTATACACTAGAAGGAATGACGGTACAGACTGAGCGACCAGACCTCAGCTCGTATATGGATAGATATCTCTATATATCTCTATATATATCTGTACGTGCAGAGAATTGTATAAAGCGCAGACCCACACAGAGAGACACATACACCTTCAGTCAGCAAAGAACACGATTGCCACTGAGAGTCGGAAAGCGTACACTGTTGATACATATCGATACATATCGATAAATATCGATACTACCGACTGTTTGTAATGTTACTTGCTGCTGCCACGCGACATCGACACACACACACACACACACAGCAAACATCGATCAACGAATGAAGAAGAAGGGAGAAGAACGAAATCAACGTTCGTGTATAAGGTTGTCATTGTATTCGTATTATAATTGTTAATTTGCAACGATCGTACGAGCTTCTTTCGCAGAATCAGTAAACAAAAAAAAAAAAAATCTCAAAAATATCCAAATATAACTGTATGTATGTACGTAAATGTTGAATGTTGCACTGATTTCTATGATTAGTGCGAGGATGCAAGGGGGAGAGGGCCGAGAGGTACTTTTGAATCTCTCAGATACTTTGTGAGTCTTATAGATACTTTGTGTATCTCATAGATACTTGTGTATCTCATAGATACTTGTGTATCTCATAGATATTTTGTGTGTCTGATAGATACTTGTGTATCTCATAGATACTTGTGTATCTCATACATACTTGTGTATCTCATAGATACTTTGTGTATCTCATAGATACTTGTATATCTCATACATACTTGTGTATCTCATAGATATTTTGTGTGTCTGATAGATACTTGTGTATCTCATAGATACTTGTGTATCTCATAGATACTTGTATATCTAATACATACTTGTGTATCTCATAGATACTTGTGTATCTCATAGATACTTGTGTATCTCATAGATTATAGATACTTTGTGTATCTCATAGATACTTTTATATCTCATACATACTTGTGTATCTCATAGATACTTTGTGTATCTCATAGATACTTGTGTGTCTCATACATACTTGTGTATCTCATAGATACTTTGTGTATCTCATAGATACTTGTGTATCTCATAGATACTTTGTGTAGCTCATAGATACTTGTATATCTCATACATACTTGTGTATCTCATAGATACTTTGTGTAGCTCATAGATACTTGTGTATCTAATACATACTTGTGTATCTCATAGATATTTTGTGTGTCTGATAGATACTTTTGTATCTCATAGATACTTTAGTTCTTACAGATACTCGTGTATCTTTGAGATCCCTAACTTACAGATACATTAGCATTTCTTACTGGGGTATCTCACAGATGTCAAAGATACTTTTACATCAGATACACAGATAGTTTTGTATCTCAGAAATATACATCTTGCACATACGAATGTATCTCACAGATACTGCTCTATCTCACAGCTAAATATCTATCACGTAATTAATTTTGACACAGATACTTGTGGACCTTGTATATGCTTGTATATCTCACATACATACACAACAGATACATACTGTATCTTTTAGATACTTCTTCATCTGACAGATACATTTGCATCGCTAACTGGGCTATCTGACAGATACATTTATATGTCAAAGATACTTTTGCATCAGATATACACATAGTTTTGTATCTCACAGATACTCACACATCTGGTAAATACTAATGTATCTGGGATACATACATATGCCTTTGTATCTCACAGATACTATGTCATAGATATATGTATCTGTGTCAGCTACATTTGTATCTTACAGATAATTACAGATACTTGTATCTATCTCTCAGATACTTACATACATATGCCACAGATGCTTACATATGTTCATATGTATCTGACAGATACTTGCGTATTCCGAAGATACTTGTGTACGTCTCTCATATATCGCAGATACTATCACATAGATACTATGATTATGCATGTATGTATCTGTATCTCAGTGCTACCTCTCTATCACTCAGCTACTTTTGTATCTTACAGATACTTATCTATCTATCAGATACTTGCCTATGTCATATATGCTTACATATGTATGTATCTCACAGATAGTTGCGTATCTCACAGATACATAGATACATATACATTAGTACATTTGTATGTGTCTTGGTCATGACGTTTGATGAACCGTTATTTGGGCAACGCACACCATAGGCAATAAAAAACAGTGTTGTCGTTGTCGCTGCTGTCGTTGTTGTTGTTGTTCCATAGACAACTAACAACCCAGCAGAACCAGCAACAACAACGCCGCACAGAAAGATAAATGAAATCAGCAAAAAACCCAGCAGAAAAAAAAATTCGCAAAGAAAAAATTTAATTTTTTCGCTTCTTTTTTTTTTTTTTTGGATTTTTTGTATTTTTGCCAATCGGCACGCAGTTGCCGGCAGTTGAGCGTTTGACCTAAATACGCTGCCTGCCTGCTGCCGCCGTTGTTGTTGTTGTTGTTGTTGTAGTTCTCAATAGGCTAAACTTAACGCGCTTTTGTGCGTCGCTACAAAAGACAAAAAAAAGCAGGCAAAAAATAAAATGGCAAATAAAAAGAATTCGCTGTTAGATTTTCGTTGTTGTTGTTGTTGTTGCTAATTTCGCAAAAAACGAAAAAAAAAAATATGCGAAAAGAAGAAGAGGAAAGAATTCTATTCCGCGTTCGGCCGAAAAAGCAGGCATGAAACGAACAACTGTACACAAAAAGCGAAAAGTCACTGTCGACGCTGGCAGCGACGCTGACGCCTGCGCAACCCACGACATCGTTTTGACTCTGGTTCTTCTGCTTTAGCTACCGCTGCCGCTGCTGCTGCTGCTGCTGCTGCTTGTGTTCTGTTTGGTGCTAGCTAAATTTATAGCCGCTTACGCATGACGCCACAGAGCAGCTGACAAAAGCTCGCACGCACGCACACACACACGCACAAAAGCTGCCTGCTTTGCCGTTGCTTCGGAGCGTCGTCATTTCGACAGCGCCGTTTGACTTCTAACTGCTTTTGGTGTACAGGCAGCACATGGGCAGACTCACAACACACACACACATATATATACATATATGTATATATATAATGCACACATGTAGGCGCTAACTAGGCGGCCAACTAAACTTAACTAGCGTCCTCTGCTGACAGCGCTGCTTTGTGTTGTCAAGCTGCAAAGGCGCAGCGACGAGCAGCGGCGATTACGCAATGCGTTGCTTTACACACACACACACACACACACAGTGCCAACAACAACATCATTTTGTTTCGTTTCCGCGATCGACGCGTTTGCAAAAAAAAAAAAATTAAAAGAAGCAACAAAAAATTCGCAAACAGCAGAAGTTGCGATGCGTGCGACCCAATTGGAAATTTGACAAACAAAAAGAATGTGCGAAAGCGAGACAGAAGAGTGGAGGGAGAGAGCGCGAAGATACTCTGCCTTGTGTTAGAAATGCGAGTAAATATATAAATATAAATAAAAAATAAATAAATAAAAAAATAAAAAACATTTAAAAAATATATATTATATAAAATATATAAAAAAAATTGTTGTGAAAAAAAATATGTTTTAACACTATATAAAACTTACATAAAAGAAAACTAAAATAAAATTTTTAACATGTATAATAAATATATTAAAAATATATTTTAACAAATATTTAAAAATTTATAAGTATGTAAAAACGAAATATTTGAAAAATATATTTAACAACAATACAAATACATACATACATACATACATATAATTTTTTAAAATATTTAAAGATATAAACATATTCAGCCTTAATTATGTGAAATATATTCATGTTTATTTACCCCTAATTATGTCCTTAAATATATATATATATATATATATATATATATATATATATATATATATATATATATTATTGTATAAAATAATATATAATTATTATAGATATAAAATATCGCTAATAATACTATATTTTATACTTTCTTCACTTTTATAAAATATTTAAAAAATTATTTACACATTTAAAGTGTAGATATATACAAGATAATATCTATATATATAATTAATATATTTTTTATAAATTTATATAGTCTTATAAAATATATTTTCTAATCATATTTTGAATTTCTGAAATACGTCCAAAATTGATCTATGCCCCGTTAGGCATCCCCACTAGTCGCTATGCTCCATTGTACCCTATCTGTGCTTTATGTCATCTTAGATAAGTCAGCTTGGGGCCATGTTAAACAATATATGGTTTTGACAGCCAAATGATAGAGCGCATCTCTGTAAGCTAAGATGTTATTTAGCTTTGTATGCTATAGATACTTGGGCGTCTTTGCTATGTGGGTCAAAGATAGTTTTATGTGTAGTTTTGTATCTTGCAGATACTAATACTATATTTAAGATATATCATATATAATAGAAATATTTGTAGATTATATATGTCTGTTGTATCTTAGAGATACTAATATATAGGTTGGGTATATAGAGATACTTATCTATCTGTGATATACTTATGTATCTCACAGATACTTCTGTATCTAAAAGAGACTTATAGCTTATGTATCTTACAGATACTTCTATATTGTATAGATACCTTTAAGTCTTCCGCATATAGCACAAAGCTAGCAGATACTTTTGTATCTTCAAGATACTCTCATGTATCTTGTAGCTACTTCTATATCTATGGCAGATATATCCACTATATTCACTCACGCAGATACTTTTCTATCTGACAGATATTCATGAAAATAGCTTTGCTGAGAGGGAGGGAGACAGGGCGAGGGAGTTAGAGCATTTCAACTTCACTCATTTGAGCTTTATTACAGCTGTCCAAACCGCTCGCAAAAAAGAGAAATTTTCGCAGTTGGCTTTGCTTGACCTTTGGCTTGGCCGTGGGCGTGCGTTGTGCAAAAACTGAAAGATCGGCCAGGCAGGCAGCCAGCGAGCGAGCTAGCAAAACTGTTTCTAGCGGGTCGTTAGTCAGTCGAAACTCAATGCTATCTACGCAAACACACACAGCGATAGGCATACGCATACGCACACGCACACGCACACAGACGCAAATTAGTTCACTAGGTGCCTGATTGTAGCCCGTTGTTGTTGTTGTTGTTGTCATTTAAATTTAGCGTCGAGCAGCGCAGCGGCTGAAACATTGAAAATCACAAAGAAAACCAACAAAAACAACAACAGCAACAACAACAGCGGCCACAATAATAATAATAAAAATTTCGCACATATCTGTCCTTGACACACATTGCGTATACGCAATTTACGCAGGCAGCGAGCGAGAGCGCGCCAGTGCGTATACGCATTAGTGTTCTATGTGCGTGTGTGTGCGTGAGCTTGTCTGTGACCCACTTACGTATCTGACAGATACAGATAAGAACATATGTTTAGCAATATTCGCAACAAATCGTCGTATCAACAGCTGCTCAGCTATTCAGACTGCCTCCCCGCCTCTCTCTCTCTCTCTCTCTCTTTCTCCCCCTCTCTCTCTCTGCTGAGCGGCGGAAGTATCTGAGGCGTGGCTGGCATCTCTATTGAACACTCGACTGCATTATTGGCATTGATTAATTGACGCGCTGCCCGCAGGTTCAAAAGGTGCGACACAAGACAAATTATGCGAGTTCAGCCAAATTTTTTGGACAGCTGCAAAAATGCGCATCGAAAGTGTTGTTGGCCGCGGCTTAAATGTTGGCCAAAGATCAATTGCAGCCAAGCAAATGTGGCCAAGACAAATGATGTGCGAAGAAGAAATATGAGACTAGAGAGCAGATCTATAAAGAGGTGAGATAGGAAGAGAAGGGAGTGAGGGAGAGAGAGAGAGAGGGAGTGAGAGAGGGAGCGATAACTATACATATGTGATATATCACAGAAATTGTATAAAAGAAAGCTTAATATAGCAATAGAAAATATATAGTATATAAAATTGAAATAAAAAAATAAATTATCTAAAAATTATAATAAAATATTTTAAAAGTTGTAAATTTTTTAAAACGAAAGCTAAGAATATTAATGAAACAACATTTTAAAAATTATATATAAAATAATATATATATATATATATATATATATATATATATATATATATATATATATATATATATATATATATATATATATATATATATATATATATATATATATATATATATATATATATAATATATTATTTTATATATATTTTATTTTTATAATTATATATTATAAATCGTATATAAACCACTTAGAAATAGAAGAGAGAGAGAGAGAGAGAGAGAGAGAAATTTAAATATATTATAAACAATTTATTTATTCAAATAAAAAATAAAAATATATCTGTAACTCTGCTTTATATTCTGCACAAATTATGAAATTTCAAATCAAATAAATTTTAAATTAAAAATTTATTTATCAATTTTTTGTTCGATATAAACCAAATTTGGCAAAATCTAGAAAATTGTAAAGTAATAAAATTTCAATTTATATACATATGTAGATAATAAAATATATTTCAGAAAATTAGTATATATATATATATATATATATATATATATATATATATATATATATATATATATATATATATATATATATATATATATATATATACTTAAAACAATTTTTTTGCCTACTTTCGTAGCACATTTCAATTTAAATTTAAATTTATTTTATTATTATTTATATAGACTCCACAATTTCTTTCTATATATATATATATAGTTCACTATTTCGCTCTAATAAAGCAGCGTACGTGCCTTTGGCTCGGGCCAAGGCGAGGGCTGCGGCAAAAGTTGCAGTTGCGCGTGTGTGTGTGTGTATTAGGCGATAACACACACACACATACACATGTTTGGACGCAAAAGAAAGAACAACAAAAAAGAGTCAAGTGCAGGGAAACGCACAGCGTGCGTTACTCTCTCCCTCCTCCTCTCGCACTTACACTTTATCACTCTCTCTCTCTCTGTCGCTCACATTGTTTTAGTTGTCAACTGATAAAGCGCGACAACAGTACAAAACGGTTCTATTTCGCTTGCTCTCTTCCCATTTGCTGCTGCTTCTTCTTCTAGTTTTTTTTTGTGCTATTGCTGCTCATATAATAACTTTGTTTTTGGGCCATATGTTTGCCAAACATGCGAATTGCGTAAGCGCACGACGTCGCTGTCGCTGCCAGCGTCGCCGCCGACGCTGCGCCGAGCGAATTTAGCAAAGAGAATTCGCAAATTGGGCGAAAAAGATCACGAAACAAAGACACACACACATGCAGGCATGTATGCATGCAGACACACACACACACATATAGACGGCCGTCAGCTTTGCTGCTCTTCAACTTGACTTTGAAATGTTGAGAGAGCGAAAGACAGAGAGAGAGAGAGAGCGCGCGCGCTGAAATGTTTGCCAATTGTGCGTGCGAGTTGCCAGAAGAAGAAGAGAGCGAGTCGAGCCGAAAGAGCGAGCGAACGGTGCTTCTTGTTGTTGCTGAATTTTTGGCAACATTTTGTGTGTTTGTGGGGCCCGGCCTCATTTAGCTGCCGCGGTGCGTGCGTCGATCTGTGCGAATATTTTTTGCGTGCGTTGTTGTTGCTGGCGCTGACGCGTGGCTCACGCACTTTTTGCGAATGTGTGTGTGTGTGTGTGTTTGGCTGCGAGCGACAGCGACGTCGACAGTTCATTGGCTTTTGGTGCGTGCGTTGGGCCTATGACTATGATTGTTGTCGTTGTTGTTGTTGTTGTTTTGTGCGTGTCGTTGATCTTTCGCGCAAAAACTAGCAACAACAACATGAAGCGGCCGCAAAGATTGCGCCGCAAGTTCAATGAACTTTTTTGCGTTTGGTTTATATATGTACGATTCATGTGCCTTATTGTTGTTGCGTTTGCGCAAAACTATTTTATATACATATATATATATATATATATATATATATATATATATATATATATATATCATTTATATATATTTTTTTGCTACTGTTGTTGCTGTTGTAACACAAAGTTCAATAGACTCGCGAATTTTATGCCTGTGTGTGTCTGCTGCCTCTTCTTCTTTATCTATCTCTGCTTCTTCACCTTCCTTCTCTTCTTCTGCCTCTTCTTTATACACATGTATATTTGATAGTTGGGCCTACCGCATTGAATTAATAGCCCCAGCCCCAGCCCCAGTTGCGTCGCTTCGCTTTCCCTCTTTCCCACTTTTATTCATTTCTTTTTTGATTGCGATAAAAGCTGAGGCCCAGATTCAGCTTTGTGCATTATTGATAGATTGTACAAGTCAGCCAAATAGGCGATAAATACCATTATATTATCATATCGGCGGGGGCGTTGCACGGCTGCCGGGGCGTGGCATAGATAAGTGCCATTAATGGGAGAGCTACAAGCGTTCACCTGTGCCTTTGCTCGCCTATCAAAGTCGTGGCGAATCAGCGTAGTAGTTGCAATCGATTTGTTATATATATTGCGATATATATTACAGTAAATAGATTTTAAAAACATATATTTCATATATTATATATATATATATATATATATATATATATATATATATATATATATATATATATATATATATATATATATATATATATCTTTTGTTGCTTTGCTTTGCTTTGCTTTTATCAATTCCACTCGATCGATCAATTAATCAAGCGCTTGGCGTCTTTTTTGCCAAGAGTATTTTTCCCTATTCAAAGTTCAATTTTTTTTTTAATTTAGCATATTTTAAAACATTTTTTTTTTAATTTCTTATTTTTTATTTCATATTTAATTATTTAAATTTTTTTTTTAAATATTATTCTTTTTTAATTTTTATTTATTTAAAAAAATTTTAAAAACTATTATTTTTTTTATTTTTTTTAATTTTTTAACATTTTCAAATTTGTATTTATTTATTTAATTTTTGTACATTTTTAAATTATTGTGTTTATTTATTTTTTTCATTTGTCTAAATCATTTTCTCTCCAATTATCACTCTGTTAAAATTTTTCCTAGTATACATATTTTAAAAAATTTTAAAATATTTTTTTTTTTTATATATTATGAAATGGGCATTTAGTCTGAAATAACAATGCCGACAGCTCTCTCTTTCTTTCTCTTAAGATATAGATATAGGTATAGGTCCTCCCCGTCGGCTTATTTCAATTTATTTCTTCACATCGGATTCTTCAGTTTTATTAGCCATGCAAAATTTATGCAGTTTTCTGTCCCACAAAAAAAAAAAAAATAAATAAAAGCAAAAAAACAAAAAAAGGGGCAAAACTTTCGAAAGTTCTGGCCATGGGAAATTTGCAATGAGCGATGGATGGAGACGAAGTTTTGTTGTTGCTGTTTTTTCTTGCCTGGTGAAATTTTAAATGTCTAATTGCCGTGGCAGTCGCTGTTGTTGTTGTTGCTATAAAACAGGCTAGATTTATATATACATATATATGTATATAAAAGGTACCTAGTTAGCCCCTTATATTTGATGTATTTATTTTTATTTTCTATTTCTTAATCTTATATATTTTTTTTCTGCTTAGTTGTCGCTGGAGCAGCATGAAAGTTGTCTAAAGAAACCGGATTTATGCGAAATTTTGAGGGCTACCAAATGCCATAAAGCCGCCAAAGAAATTTTATGGCAAACATTTTCTAGCGACAAAAAATTGCTGTTAGGAGCGGCTGTCAACGGGTTGTTAAAGCTGTTTTTCCCAAAGCGCCAAATTAAATAGAAGAAATAATAAATTAGCTTTTAATACATATGTGTGTGTGTGTGTGTGTGTGTGTGTGTGTGTGTGTGTGTGTGCGTGTCATCAGTTGAAATGATTATGTAACAAAGCGTAATTAAAGCAACAGCAACAGCAACAATGGCTAACTGAATTAACCTTGTTCTGGCCCAACGGAAAGTGCACTCGCACACAGTCGCAGATACGAGCTACAGATACATTTGTATCTTTATTTGTATCTTGTGAGTCCTTGGTTATAATTAATCCACAATTGCACACACACAGCGATGGCACGCAAGCGTCCAGTGTTTGCTATTCATGACTGTTGTTGTTGTTGCTGCTGCTGCTGCTGTGGGGCGTCAACTGTACCTCGGGCGATCAGATAAATTGGCATTGGCACCTGGCCTGCAGCTCCATCAGCTCCATCCAAATGCTAATTGCCAATGGGTCAGCCGCTGCTTGCATGTCAACATTTGTTGCTGTTGCTGTTGCTGTTGCTGTCGCTGTTGCTATTAGCTCAAAAGTCAGTCAGAGAATGTGTCACGCAGCGACACAGCGCCTCTCTTGGCGCTTCTCAGCGGTCAGCTAATGGTAACACGCATACGCAATGTTGTTCGTGAACTTTGTCTATGAACTGGTTCCCAACTGAATAAATATGCTATGTTGTTAGCTGGGCTCAACTTTCAGTGAATCGAAACTAGTTCACAAACTAGTTCCGAAACTAGGCAAAGAGCTACTTAGACTGTTCCATATGTATATATCAGCAGCTTCTAATTCCCAATCTGGCTTATGTTTCTGATTCCAGCTGTTTCACTTCCACGTGTTCCAGTTTCCACACGTTTCTTTTTCCTTTTATTTATGAAAAATTGCAAATGTTTGTGTTTCCCAATGTTTCTCTTTTCAAATGTTTCAAATGTTTTGACTTCGAATTGTTTCATATTCCATATGTTCCTGATATCCCTTCAATTGCCAAGTATTGCTCCTCTTTTCACATTCTAAATGTTTCTGTTTCCAAACTGTTTCTTATTTATAATGTTTGTGTTCCCCACTGTTTCGTTTCCAAGCGTTTCAGTTGCCCTCTGTTCCAATTCCAATTGTTCCAACTGTTCCAATTCCAACTGTTCCAACTACCCACTGCTGTTTACTTCACTTGATTTAGCTCGTTCTACAGTTGCCAAATCTTTCCAATTGGCAAATGTCTGAGCTCACAAATATTCCAACTGAACCGATATACCCATTAGTGTGCGTTTCTATGTTTCTCTGCATGTGCTTCGTCGTTGTTGTTGTTGTGTTGTTGTGTTGTGTTCAGCTAATGTTATGCATTATTATTATTGTACAATATTTGTCGTTGTTGCTTTGTAAATTAGAAGGCGACTGCCCAGATAAAAACAGCAACAACAACTTCGACAACAACAATTGAACAACGCAACTGAGAAATGCGCAATAATTGATGCACGCAAAATGCAATTACAATTTGAGGTGCAAGCGAGATGGCGAGCCGCATGAGCATGCGCCAGAGCGAGCCAGCAGCTAATTGTGTGTGTGAGTGTGTGTGTGTGTGGGTAATGAGTCGTAGGTGAGTGGCTGGCTAGAAGAGGAAACAGCGGTGGAGCGAGAGCAGGGGGCGTACCTGCTGCATGTAATTGCGTTATAGTTTGTAGTTTTTTGCAATGCGAACGATAACACACACGCACGCACACACACACACACACACAGAGTGTCAGAAATGCCGTTTTAGGGTGACCATATTGCATATGCAACACATGCGCACGCTCTCACTGCGCTGCACTATAAGCCCCCTCTTCGCCTCGCTCCCTCGCCCTTGCTCTCTCTCTCTCTCTCTCTCTCTCTCTGTCTAACATTGCATTTGGTGCAGGTCTCTTTTTTTTGCGGTCTCTTAAGCAGTCGGCGTACTTTTTTTTTTGTTTGCCTTCGCTTGCTTATTAATCACTTCCTTCTTGCGTTTTGCACGCGCTTTGCTTCAGCCCCCCACGCGCCGGACTCGCCATCCCACTCGTTGCCTCGCTTCCCCACCGCCCCATTAAAGCGCCACGCTATGCACTTTGTGCATTTGTCAGCGAAACACACACACACACGCACAACCTTGAGGTTTTCGCATAGGGGTTGGGGCTGTTTGCCTGCGGCTTTTCGCATAAATATTTATTTTCTATTTGGTTAATATTTCTAGTTCGATGGAAGCTTTTGCCATGATCGCTGACAGTCGATCATAACTTAAAGATCCTCTAAATGTTGTCATATATATCGATTTTTATTGATCTGCCGATCTGTATTGCGAATTGAGGTGCTTCTTTAAACTTATCGATAACTTTACATGCCTATCGATTATTATTGATCACATTGATCACAAATTCAATAGGAACCACCAATGAAGTATCGGTGAATGAGTGAATAGCAGACGTTTATAGTTATCGATAACAATACCAGCCTGCATAAGTAGTCTGTGTATATCGATACTTATCGATAGTTTATTTTTATAAGTTATCAGTGTTCATAATATGCTAAGGCAAAACTTATACCACTTCTCTGGCTTGCTCCAATGTAATCGATATTACACCACTGATAGAGTATCGATAAATATGAGTTATGTTGCACTTAAAGTCGTAGCATATCTCTTTCGCTCTCTCAACGAATTTCAATTGCCAGCAGAAGCAAAACAAAGCGCTTAAAAATCACGCGCACTCAATGCGCATTGCTCACTCGATTTCGATAACATTCGCCAGACATTTTATCGCCAGTGGGTTTTCTGCCTCTTCGCACATTCAATCATTGAGCTTCAGCTCCGATTCACCTGCGTTCATTCAGCTGTTGTGAGCAATTTATCTGATTCATTCAGTTCCGCATTCAGAGCAACAATTACGCACAGTGTTGTAAAGCGTCTGTTGCGCAATGCACTTCGCACTGCGCCAATTCACACATGCCGCTTATTTATTTATAATTATTATAAACATTTTCTTGCTCTTTCTTTTCTTTTGTTTTTTTAATCGAAAAAGCGTGCTCAGGGAGGCGCCACCCTTCATAGTGGCAACAGCACGCAGCACGCACGTCGAATGATTAGCAGCAATTACCTACATGTATGTATGTATGTCTATACAACATATATGCATATATGCATATATTTGTATATGTATATATAACATACATAATTTACTGTGAAACGTGCCTGTTGAGCACTTTGATTGCATTCTGGTTCGGCAAGCACATTTCGCTGCGATTGCAACACTCGCCTACGCATGCTACTTTTTCTAGACTTTAGAGCCTGAAAAAGGGCACAAGTTAACATGACTTTCTACGGTATATATATATATATATATATATATATATATATATATATATATATATATATATATATATATAGAGCAATGTTCAGCTCCGTAATGTAATATAAGATTTCATACTGGGAACATTTTTTGCTTGCAAAATATTACGGCATTTTGTTTTGCTTAAAAAAATATTTTAAAAATTAAAAAAAATAAATAAATAATTTTAAAATAAAATGTAAAATTAATAAAAAATAATATTAGTATATATATAAAATAAATATGTAAAGATTTTAAATTTTTTTTTATAAACTTAAACTAATTGCCAAACAAAAATATTAAATAATATAATAACAATATATAATTAAAAATAATAAACAAAAAATAAATAAAGATTTTTAAAAATATTATTCTATACTTTCTATATTTATTTTATTAATTTTTTATAGTATATTTTAAAAAATTTTAATTATTTTTTATTTTATTATTATTTTTTTATTTATTTATTTGTTATTGTATATTTATATATTTTATTTTATTTATTTTTAAGCTTTAAGAACGATTTCAACTGCTTAATCTATCTATCTGTCTATCGAGCTCAACAGAGCATTAACAAGATTGTTTATCTTAAAAATGCATTAGTATGTCAATATGTTATCGACTTGTTATCGATTTATCGATACTTTTTGTCAAGCGAGGCCCCAGGCATTTGGCAACCTTTCAACTGCAACGCTGCAACTGCCCGAGCAACTGTAATATGAAAACTATTTGCCAGTGTTGTTAATGTTGTTTATTGTTGTTGTTTGTTTGTTTGGTTGTTCGATATGAACGTCATTTGCCATTACTCGCAAATGTCACATATTTATGCTGATGATAACGGCGCTGTTTGCCGTTGCGAGCGTGCGAAACTGGCGAACGCCGATGTTGCTGTTGCAGTTGTTGTTGTTGTTGTTGCTGTTGCTGTTGCTGGCTGTTGGCAAACAAACGCTGCGCGACTGCTGGCAAAACTCTCTAAAAATGACTAAAACAAAATTGATTTGTCACGCTGCGCATAAATTGCACATGAGCAACTGTTGCTGCTGCGGCTGCGACTGTTGCTGCTGCTGCCGCTGCCGCTGCTGGAAGCTGCAGTCATTGCAGTCACATTGCCTTTGCTTTTCAATCAATAAGCAAAACAACCTTTTTTTGTGCGCCTCGGCTTTTCCTCGCCTTTGCGCACAGTTTTCCACAGTTTCCATTTGACTTTTGCCATTTCATCAATTAGACGTTAATTTCTGCAGCGAGAGGCAATTTAACGGTGCTAACGTTTTATTAATGAGCCAACGCATTTGGGCAGCCTGGGAACCAAAGCCAGCGGCAAAGGGCAGGCAAGTCTCTCACTCTCTCCCGCTCTCTCTCCCGCTCTCTTTATATATATTTATTTAATATTGATAAATAAAGAATTTAAATATAAACAAATAAATGGAATGAACTGCGCTCAAGGCCAAGGTCGGCGCCAGAAACGTTTTGGCAATGGAACGGCTTGGCCAACAGGCAGCGGGGCGTGGCCGAGCGCGACGAACAGCAATTGTTTGTTGTTTGTTTGTTTGTTTGTTGTTGGGCGGAAGTGAGCGACGTCTGCGCTTGGCTTTTGACAATGGGAAGTGAATGCAAAGATCGCTGCAAACAGCAGGCAAATCTGAATATATATAATATATATATGTATGTATGTGTGTGTGTGTGTGTGTGTGTGTGTGTGTGCCTCTGGCTATGTGTGTGTGAACAACAATTGCCTTTGGCTGCAAAGGTTTCAGTTTTAATTGTCATTTTTTTTCTTTTCATTTTTATTTTTGCGCAATTGCAAAAATTGCTTCAATTAGCCAAAAGGCGACTGTATGTGTGTGTACATGTGTGTGTATGTGTGTGTGTGTGTGTGTGTATGCGTTAATTGCAGCAGCCAAAAATTAACCAACACACACACACACACACACACACTCTCATACACCCGCACACGCAGCGTCAGTTGTTGCTCGAGCGCTTTTTGATTGACAGCTAAAGCCACTAAAACAAGAAAAAAAAAAAAACAACAGCAGCCACGCCCCATTTGCTTGGGCAGTCATCAAACGCCCCTGCATTTGTATTGTCAAGTCAACTAGACTTGAATTGGATTTGGAGTTTTGACAAATTTTCGTTGCTGAGCGCAAAAAAAACTGCAAAATTTGTTGAGAAGTATTTTATAATACTAATAAAAATGGCAATGATAATGACAATGAGTAATAACAATGATAACTGTAAATTTAAATATAATAGAAATTATATTCATACTTGTAAGCGTAGTAAGGAAAGATGAGCAATAATGATAATTTCAGTAATAATAATGATAATGCTAATAATAATACTGATAATAATAATAAACTGTCCAATTGAACGAGAAGTAAGCAAGCAGGCAAGTTGTTGGGCGTACCCAGCTGGGCAACAGCGAGAAGCGTTGTCATAATGAGACTGGTAATAACAATAATCGAAAATGATCGATGAAAATATTAGTAATTATAAAAAAAGGGGAAAAAAATTATTAAAATTATAAAAAAAATTATTCTGTCCAAATGTTTGCTGTAGCCAAAAGTGTGCAGGTTCGACTTAGTCCATCCTGGAAACAGACTGGAAATTGAACAAGCGTCGGCGCTGCTAAAGCCAGCATGTATCAAATTATCGATAACATAACTACTCTATCGATTTCCGTGATCAACTAACGCTTAGACAGACACTTCCCCAGCACAAATGCCTGCGCCCTTATGAAGAAAACATTATTTGGAGTATAGAAAATTGTTTTACTTTAGCCAGCAGAGAATACTTTTCAATGTTTCATGATAACACTATATAAATATATAAAAGAATTTATATTTATATTATATTTTGATTGTGTTTATCTTTCGATAGGTTTGATGTATCCGATCAAATGTCATAGAAATTAGCCAATATGTTTAGTACAGGCTTTTACCTGTTCATCAGTTCATATATATATTTATATATATATATATATATATAATAGATACTGCTTAATGTTGATAAGAATTGCAAACTTACCTTAAACTAAAACACTCGCCAGTCGGGCGTTACCCGTCCAGCAATCCATAAGTTTCAATTTTCAATTGATTTTTGTTTTTGTTGTTGTTGTTCTTGGGCCGTTGTCGATGTTGTTGTTGCGTTTGCTCTTGTTGTTCTTGCTGCAGTTGTTGCTGTTGTTTAATGTCGCTTTTGGTTTGATTTAGATTTAGCTTGATTTATCTTTTTCTTTTTTTTTCACTTCGATTTCTTCTTTTTTTTACTTTTACACACCGAAAACTGTTATACAACACTGTCCTAAAATGAGTCGCTTTCGAAATGTTTTTTCCGTATTTTTCTTTTTGCTTTTTGTTTGTGCCAAGTTTCGAGCTCGAAAGATTTGTTGCCCAAAGAGATTGTTCAATTTGTAATCATTTTTTTATTTAAGTGCTTCTTCTACTCGCTTGTCGATCGCTTTTCATATATATTTTGGGTTTTTGTTTTTACCTTATTTATCGATAAAAATGTAATTGGTCCAGTTGGTTGCAAAGATTTCCTCAAGTTTGCTTTTCAGAGAGAGTGCATGTGTGTGTGTGTGTGTTGGTGTGTGTGTGTGTGTGTGTGGTTGTGTGAGAGTGTGTTCTTGATTTTTGTCAATAGCCGAAGAGCGCTGCCAGAGTTAGCGTGTGATACTTGTTGTTGTTGCTGTTATCGATAAACGTGTAAGTGCTGAGTCGCTTATCGATTCGCCGAGATTTCGATTGTGATTTTCTTTAAGTTTTACACGCTTTCTTCTTCGTTGAAATTTAGAATTTTGAAGAATATGCTGCAAGAAGAGAGAGCGAGAGAGGAATGTTGATTAATCTGTGTGAAAGTGTTTGTAAATTTTTTAATATTATTATTTTATTATAATTAATTAGTAATATATTTTATAATTATTTTAATACTTTTTTTATAATTATAATTCAATAAATATATAATTTTGATTTTATTTACTTTAAATGGCTTAAATATTTTTTGAAAATATTTTTAAAGCTTTATATATATATTTTTAATTAAATTCTACATTTTTCTATATTTTTCAATTTTTCAACAATATTTTTATGCTTTTTCTACTTTAGCACTCTGCTTAAATTCTTCCCTTTGTTTCTTTAAACTTCATTGCCCATACAAAATACGGTCACACTTTGTTTGAAAGCTCATTAACTCATTGGAGTCAAGAACTTGGGGTAAACAACAGCAAACTTTTGGCAAAGTACACAAACAACAAGCAACAAGGCGGAAAAGCTCAAATGTAGGCTATGGCAAATGCCAGAGATAGTGAGAGCGAGAGAGAGAGAGAGAGAGAGAGAGTGAAACTGCAATGAGGTGGGTGGTTTGGGCTGTTTGGCTAGAAACTGCTGCAGCCAACAATTTGACTGCAAACTTTCACTATTTTAATTACCTAGCGTAAATTTGTTGTTGCAGAACAACAAAAGCCAATGCCATAGACTATTGTTGCTGTTTGTTGTTGTTGTCTGACGCTGTCTCAACATGTCTGGCAAATGTCTGCGGCTGCTTCAAGTGCCCTGCAATACAAGTGCAGTCAGACAGGCACACACACAGACAGGGAGAGCAGCACACATAAAGCTTATGCATGAAAAGTTTTGCAGCATTTGTTGTTGGTGCAACATGTGGCACGCTTAATTATGACGCTGAAAAGTCACAGCGACAATGTCAACTGTTGAATTATGAGCTCACACACACACACACACATGCATAGTCAAAATTTTTGCCAACTTTTAAGCTGCATGACGTCATTTAGCCTTCAACTTCACTCGCTGCCTATATATATATATATATATATATATATATATATATGTTCTATATATACATATTTTAATCAGCTGGCAGCATCTCGTATCAACTTTATCAACATCATGAGAGCAACAAGCACAGCAGCTAAAAAGTTGAGCTGGCATTGAAAAACTTTTACTTTGCCGCATAAGTAGGTTGTGCTGCCTCTCCCTCTCTCCCTCCTTCTCTCGCTCTGGCACTATCTCTCTGTGTCTGTCTGTCTGTGGCAAAAGTTCAAGTTCATGGCAAACAGATTTCCTTTAAGCTAAATTATGCATAACATTTAATTTATTCGCGGCGAAAATTATTCAAACAGGAAGTGAATATTTGCATATAAACATAAATTTTTAATGGGTATTTCGAGCAGATTTGTCTACAGGCATTATGTATATATAATATATATATATATTCATTATATTAAGCTCGTTAACCAGATAATTGCATTAATCGATATTGTTATAGCAATTTATTGTGCTCAGGCATTAACTTTGTTAGCTTTACGATATTAGCTTGCATGCTGATTAGCATGGGGACTTACAATGAGCTTTAGAATGCGGCTTACAATGGGGCTGAGCAGCTGATTTACAGCCTCTTATAGTAGCTTACAGACAATTGCATAAATCCAGGTTATTTTAACGAACAAATGAGCTTAAATAGTTTATGGTTTCTTAGCCGTTAACTGATTTACAATGTGGCTTACTATGAGATTTACAAGGAGGATTAACTGTTGGCGGCAAGTTCTACGGACAATATTGCTTGGATTAGTGATTTGCATTACAATAATGCTTACAATGAGGTTTACCATGATGACTAGCAGGGCTGATAAGTTTTTAGATAAAACTTAGCTGAGGGATTTTGAAAGAAGTTTACTAAGTGGCATACAATGAAGTTTACAAAGAAGTCTACAATAAGCTCTAATAACTTTTTTGTTTTGTAATTTTACAATTTGACTGAAATAATTGATTTACAAATTGGATTACCATGTACTTTACCATGAACTTTACAAAATAGTTTACAATGAAGCTCAGCAGCAGTTCTACAGCTGCCACACAGCTGCTCCTAGCTTCGAATAGAAAACATGGCATGGAAAGAGAGGTCAGATAAGAACTGCTTTAAAAAAGAATTAAAAGCAATAAAAACAAGTTCAGTCGCGACTTTGGCAGCAACATAAAAATGTGATTAAAACATGTCTACGAAAAAGGAACGGAGAAACACGTCTGCAAAATTTATAAGAATAACATCTATAAGCAGCGAGAAAAAAATTGCACATGCTGCAACATACTGCTTAATCGAGTTGAGAAGTCAGAGGAAAAGTAAAGACAATGTTAACAGCATGTTAAAGCACTGTTAAGCAATATTTGCTAGGGACAAACATCGATTGCAAGTGCAAAAGTATTTCTGTTGCAGACACGACAATGTTAGCTGATGTTAACAGCATGTTAAATCACTGTAAAGCTCTGATTGCAAATGGAAAAGTATTTGTGTTGCAGCGACAGTTAATAAAAGCTTGCCACAGTCCGAGGCGCACCAGAGGCCAGTCAGGCTAAATGCCAGTTAGACAGACAGACAGTCAGACGGTGGCAGACAGGGAGGGGAGGGGAGGGGAGGGGAGGGGAGGGGAGGGTATGGGGTGGGCAGTGCAGCTAAACCAATGCCAGACAGTCAAGACAAGTGCAATGAGGGAGTTGTGTGTGTGTGAAGTGGAGTGAAGGGGGCGGGGTCGCAGACAAAGGTTGTTTGGTAAATACCAAACACGGCGCACAGAATATGTCTATGACTAGACGCTGTCTGTTGTGGCACCTTACAATGCGATGCGCCCCCCTAGCCAACGGCTCCACATGCCACACAGCGTGGCAGGCGACTCAGACGAAGGCTCAAACCCGCGACAACGACGACGACAGCCTGATGACTAGCTGCTTAAAATGTCTGCACAGCTGTTTGATGTATGTGTGTGTGTGAGTGTGTTGCATCAACAGTTGAAGTTGCAGCCATTGCACACATACACTCACACACACACACAGCCTGGCATCGACATATTTTTTAATGCTGGCAGACAGACGAGCGACCCCTCCGACAAGTCGCAGGTGAAATGTTGCAACTTGAAATGGGGCAGCAACGTCTCTGTGTGTGTTGCACATAAAAATTTGTTTTATTCCTGACAATGGGACGTCGCCTTGCGTTTTAATTTCGTTTTCTTCCGTACACATACATTCCCATTTGGGTCTTTATCTTGTTTCTGCTTATCGATTGTGTCGCTCCCTGCCCAGTTATGATAAGCAGCTAAAGTGGTTGGCAAGGACATTCAGTGAGTCCGACTTCTTCGTGTTGTGGCATGCGTGACAGTTGCTGCCACTGCCGCTGCCAGTGCCAGTGCCCCCGCCCTCCTCTGTTGACAATAAATTTATGCAATTATCATGAAGAACATCGGCTGCATTCGATTGGGTTGCACAACTTTTAGCAGCAACTGTGCGCGATCGCTCAAGCTTCTGCTTCTTCGCTTTCAAGAGAAACAACCAGAGAAACTGCCTGTCTTGGCGTTTATTAGAAACTGCGGAATTTCTCAGTCGAGCGTTGACGGTTGCGCGACAAATTCGTTGAATTTATGAAATTTTAGAACTCTGCCTGAAAATGCAAAAAAAAAAAAAAAAAAAAAAACGCAGCAAGCAACAACAACAACAAATGCAGTTGGCGCAGCTCGAGTAACAGGGCACATGTCACGGAATTGCAGTTTGCATATGAGATAGCTGCAAAGCACACACACACACACCAATGCAGAGGGCACATTGCAATGGCATCTCGCGTCAGTTGATTTAATGACATAAGCCAAAGAACTATGTGTATGTATATATATATTCATGTACATACATAGGTCGCGTCAAATATCTAAGCAGTCATGGAAAACTAATTTGTGTGCCCAAATCCTTTAAGTATGCCACAATTTTGAGTCGAATAGTGAGAGCATAGTCCGAAGCAGCTCGAAGCAGAGCTTGCAAATTTGACTTATTATAAATTTGAATTATTATTATTATTATTATTAAAAAATTATTGTTTTTTTTTGTCTCTCTTATTTATTTATTTTAAATAATTTTTATTTTATTCTTTTTTTAATATATTTTTTTTTCATATTTATAAAAAAAATAATACAAAAATAATTTTTAAAAATTAAAAAATATATTTAAGAGAATAGTTCATAAATCTAAAATTTTATTGTATTGTAAATTTATTGTATTTTTAAAATAAAAAAGTTCAAAAATATAAATAATAAAGAAAAATATTTGTAAAATATATTTATAAAATATTTTAATTTATTTCATATCTTAACTGTTGCAAATTACATAAATATATTTTTAAATTAAAAAATTGAGTCAAAAATGTTGAAATAAAATATAAAAAAAAAATTAATTTTAATCTAATGGGAATCGAAAATAAATTCTGCTTGCTTCATTCGTCTACACAATGCATAATGTTGTAGTTGTAAGCGGAATTACACTCAAGCTCTACTTACACATATATGTATATATGTATTTTATCTATAAACAGTGTTGCATAATACTCATATAAATTTCTTTTGCCGTTGACTTGGTTTACTTAGCAGGATTAACGTATCAACTATTGCAACAGTGTTGCACAGCTGTCAGCAGTTGCATGCGGCAGTGCTGCACATGCCACATGCTTGGCCGCACTTCCCCAATATTTGTTTATAGTTAATTAATAATAAGCCCGCCCTGAATTGCTGACATTGCGCGGGCAATGCTATGGCCAAGGCCCAAGCTCTGGACTCGAGACTCGTTTCGTATTCTTGCCTCGCTTACGTTGACTTTTGGGAGAGCGGCGACAACAATGTAGCCAGCTCATTGTTGTTGTCGCGCCGCTTCTTCTAGTTGCAGTTCTTGTTCTTTTCGCATTACTTTTAACATTTTCGTTTATTTTTATTTATTTTTTTTTTATATTTTCTGCCTATGTGTTCTTCCAGGAATTCCGTCACTGATACGCTGGCCCCAACAACAACAACGAGAAATTATTGTTGCATTTTTCACAACGTCATTTTCTGGAAAATAAAATGCAACCGCTGCGTGGCGCGGGAGGCGGCCTGCCAGCCAGGGGAAGGCAGCATATCAAAAAAAAAAAAAATTATTGTTTGTTGTACAATAATTTATGCAAATATTGCAGACGCGCTAAAAAAGTGAACCCGTCGAAGGGGGAAACAGAATGCAAGGAACCAGCCAGCAACTGTCTCTCTGTCTCTTGCCCATCGACCAAATCGAGCAGTCTCTTCTGCACACACACACAGAGGCAATTGACTGCTGGCAGTCGAACTGGAATTTGTCATAAAAGTATTCATAAAGTCAACTACTACATTGTTACCCAACACTGAAAGGCAAGTGGCTGGCTTAGATAAACTGTATTTCTAACTACATTGTCTTAGCACTAAACTAGCTAAACACAATGATGTTTACCAACACTGTTGCCACTGTATGACAGTCCATATATGTATGTGACTCTACATAAAGTGCATACTTAAAGATTGTTTTAGTATTAGGCATCATCTCAGGTAGTTTCTAACAAAGTTTACCAACACTGGCGCACTGGTATTACCTTTCAAATATAGGACTGTAACTTAAGTATCTATTTGAATATAGCTAATAATATATGCGTAGCAATATGTGTAACAGTACAAGTATTAAGAACATTTTCATAGTTTACCAACACTAGCTGGCAATGCTTAAGACTTAAATAAGGCATGTTCGCAGAGTGTAGAGTATGCTTTAATTAATGATATAATAAATTAGCAGTTGTTTTAGGTATATATCAATCATAAATAAGCAGTAAGCTATAGATTTATGATCTTGAGCAAAGCCAATTCTAAGAACTGTGAAGTTTTCCAACACTGGCATATCAGAGTTAAGACTTTGCTGCCAAAGATCCGTTTAACAAACTTAAGATCAGCACAGATTGCCCAATGCAATTGAATTGAGAGCTATAGAATACTTAAAGGCAACAATTGAATAGTTTTCCAACACTGAAACTCCAATTTAAGTACTGTTTGTCAAAAATAAGAATGTGACAGCATAGAGTTGGCCAAATGTAAGCGATGCATGCACAATACTTAAAGCTGATTAAATTCTCGTAAAATAGTTTTCCAACACTGAAATTCCAGTTATGTATTGCAAAGCTCTGCTTACTCTAGTTACTCTATTCACAAACTAAACTTAGACTTAGTGGACTGTACTACATATGCATTTATGATCTTCATAATAGGCTTAGCTAATATTTGCATAGATTTCCAACACTGGATTTCGAAAATTGCATAGAAATCTGCAGATATTAAGCTAAACAGCATCTTCCGCTGATGACCTGCATTGAACCCCAACTGAAGGAAGCAAAACCTTTGAAGGCATATTGCGTAGGCTCTTAACAGGGCGCCACTTGGGGCATTGTCACTTGTCAATTGAGAGAATGTGTGTGTGTGTGTGTGCGTTTGATGCCGCCTACTTCTTTCGCACAAACACTTGAGCACGCATTTGGCGGCATCGTCAGCTGCCACTTGGGCGTGGTTTTTTTTATTTCTTTCAAAATGCAATCGATATGTGGCACACACGCATCCACACACACACACACACACATAGAGAGAGAGAGAGGGGGCGAGAGAGGGTCGCCTCAAATAATTAATAATAATTTATGTCGCAAACTTTGTCGCAGGCACTGCAATTAGAAAGCCACGCCGAGGCGCGCCCATTCGAGCCAAGGGCCTACACAATATACGTATATATGTAAACGAAAAGAAAGGAAAAGGGGGGTCGGGAAAACAGAGGAGAAAAGAAAAGCGAGGCCCTACAAAATTATGCATAAACGCATTTTAGTGCGCCAACAAGTAGGCAATGCCCAGCCAAGAGACAGAGGCGGGCGGCAGGGGGGTAGGCTCGCTGCACAGTGGAACGAGGAATCTAAAGTATAGTCGCCTCTTCTTCTTGTTGTTGTTGTTGTATTTTCTCTCTTTTGCTTTTGTTGCATTGCGTTTTATTTTTTTATATTTTGTTGAAGTGCACTCGAAAACGCACTTCTCGCTCGACCCATGGGCGGACGCAGAGGGGGGCAAGAGTGAGTTAGAGAGAGAGAGAGAGAGAAAGGAAAGGAAACTTAGATGCACGCAAAGCGCCTTTGATCCTGGCGTCGCAGTCGGCGTCGCTGCCAGCAACTAGCTCACGCAATTTGCAAAAAGCGAAAAAAAGAGAAAAAAAATTATGAAAAAAAAAATAAGAAAGAAATTGAAGAGTTGTTGCTGACGCTGACAAGAACAACTACAACGGCGACAGCGACAGCAGCAGCAGCAGCAACATTGCCTGTTGACAAAGCCAACAAACAACAATAAACTTCAAGAAAAGCATCCAAGGGAGTTGGCAGAGGGGAGCCTGGGGGGGGGGGGGGACTGGCGAGGGTAGGCAGAGAGATAATGAAAGGTCGTCGAAGTGCGTTGCAGTCCGCATGGCAATGCGCAGGGGCTGATGCTGACTACTGAGTCCTGAGTCCTGCGATGACAGCACAGCACAGCATCAGCATGGCCCTGGCTGACATGAGTGTGCGTCTGCCACGAGTCGCAGCTAATCAAGTGTTAAAGCAGCTCTGCGCCGCCACCTGCTGCGATGGCAGCTACAGCAGGCATCAAAAGCTCGAGTGGATTAAAAAGCTTCAGCAGCTCAAGCATGCAAAAATGTTACGAGTGCCATTGCCATAGACTTCGATATTTAACTGTGGAATTTGTGCAGATAAACTAGAACTTGAGTGAAGCAGCTGCTGAGAGTTTGGAGCTTGGCTTGAGAAACTTTGGCTAAGTCAAGATGCGCTCCAAGGAGCTATAATCCAAAGCGTTCAAAACTCAGGAGATTCATAAATGACCAGAAGCTTTTACAACAATTACTGATCGTGTGTAGGGCTTGAGTAAGTTGTTTCTTGATCGTCTGAGGGCCATAGTTAGGGCAAAAGGTGATCTTATAGAGCTTAAGTAAATTGATTCTGAAACTTGGATGATTTTTGCACGTGCTGTACTTTGAAAAAAATCATGATCAAGCCAAGTTTATGACCTTTTGAATAGAATACACTTCCAGTGTCTATTTCTGTATCTGCAGAAGTAGAATATAAGCTAAAGCTTTTAAGATGCTTTTAAGATGCTTCTACACTGAAAGCTTCTGGGGTGAAAACTTCTAAGATGTTTTTAAGACGCTTCTGAGCTAAAAGCTTCTAGGCAGAATTCTTCTAAGATGCTTTTAAGATATTTCTAAGATGAAAGCTTCTAGTCTGAATGCTCCTAAGATGCTTCTAAGCCGAAAGCTTCTACACTGGCAGCTTCTAATATGCTTTTAAATTGCTTCTAAGCTTAAAGCTTCTTTGATGTGCTTTTAAGACACTTTTGAGATGCAAGCTTCTAGGCCGAACGAGTCTAAGATGCTTTTAAGATGCTTCTAAATTGACAGCATCTAGGCCGAAAGCTCCTCAGATCCTTTTAAGATGCTTCTGAACTGCAAGCTTCTAGACTGAAAGCTTCTAAAATCCCTTTAAGCTAAAAGCTTCTAGTTTTAAGTTTCTCTCGTGAGCTTTTTGCATTAAACTATAAAAAAGTCCATAAATGTTATGAACAGCTGAAATTTCTTTAAGGTTTTTAAAAATGTATCAAATTTTTGTATGATTATTAGTGCAAGTTTATATAGATATCGAAATTTGGCTCACTTCAGGCTCAAATTCAGCTCATTTTTAGTTTTTTTCGCACTTTATATTTAATATTCAATTAAAAATAATTAATCATTTTTTACGAGTTGGCTGAGCTTATGTGGTTTTTGCCGCTCGCACGCGTTGCCTTGGCGCCACATCACCCTGCTCCCCCTTACGCATATCGTAGGCTCCTTTGGCTTAACTCTGGGGGCCTCCCCCACCCCTCTCCGACGAAGCGTTCGCGCTCTGTGTGGCTGCTGCACTTGCAGCCTGACATTTGTTAGACTTTGACTCTTTTGTTCTGATGAAAAGCCGCGTTGCACGCACAAGCTGCATTCAGCTGCTCATCAGCTTCACGTTGATGTTGTTGTTGTTGTTGTTTTGGCGCACTGCCGCCTGTCAAAGTCGATTTGTCTTGACTGTCAGCAGCAGCCGCTGGCCTGATAAGCTGCGTAGCCTTTGACAGTGAGCCGGCCTAAGAGTGCCATGGTGGAGTGTGTGTTGGCGATGCGACAGAGCGACAGAGCTTTCATTTCTAATTGAGCTCGCAGCTAAAGACAACAACAACAAACAGACAGAGAGACGGGGATACAACGGACAGCAGACAGCAGATGCAACACGCGGCTCGCAGCTCGCGGCTCGCGACAAGTGCAGCAACTGCGCCCCAAAAAAAAAAAAAAAACGCCGAAAATTTATATAAAAAAGGACACACAGGACCTCTGTGTATGTGTGTGTGCGCTTATGACTGGGGTCCAGCATTAAAGGTGGCCATTACCTTTTGTCCAAGGCCCAGCAACAGCCGCAGCCGCAGCCGTTGCCGTTGCCGTTGCCGTTGCCGTGGCTGTCCTGCGCCAGGGCTAATAAACTCAGCTCAAAATGCGGCCGGAAGTGCGTGCAACAGCGGCAAATAAATGTCCCAAAAGCAACAACAACAGCAAAAGCCCAAAAACAAAAAACTGCCGCCGGCGCTGCTGATGAGCCTCGAGCCTTGACAAGTGGCATTTGGGTCGTTGTCGTTGTTGTTGTTGTTGTTGTTGGTCGTCAACACGCGTTCCACTTCACAACGCACACACACACACGCGGATGCAATTGCAACGAGCGTCGCCAACCCCAAAAAATTAACAAAAAAAAAAAACAAAAAACTTAAAAAACAGCAACAAAAAAATAAGAAGAAGAATTGCCAAAAATTACCGAAAAATACAGGCACACACACACTCGCACACACATGTATGTATTTATGTACAGCAACTGTGCACGAGGGAGTCCTGCTAGTTCTGGTCAGAGAGGGGAGTCCTGCCAGCGCCTGTCCCGCGCCCGCCTCATTGCCGGCTATCCTGTCGCGGCTCGTGTTTAACCCTTTATATGTGTTTTTTTTCTTCTTAATTTTCTTTTTGTTTTTTTTTTTTTGTTTTTTTTTAGCAATATTCTGGTATACGGAATGTGTTACAAACAGGCCACGTCACACGCTGGCTCTATAGAGAGTGAGCGAGACAGTGGATGAGAGCGAGAGCGACAGAGTGAGCATTACCCCAAACCAAGCTTAACTCACGCTCGCCCTCCCTCTCACTCGCTCATATAAAATATATTATAAAAGGGGTCTCAGCGCCAGACAGACTCTGTTCTTTTTATGAACATGCATATATACATATATAAATATAAATATTGAAATATATATATATATATATCTTTATCTTTAAATATGGTATTATATAGTATTTGTGGCTTAAAGGAATGCCAGTAAATTTGCATTGACTGAACTTATGATTTTACTACGAGATGGAAAGGTAAAGTTCAGTTAATTTTGATATATATATATATGGCATATCGTATCATATCATGTCATATCAAGTCAAGTATAAGTATAAGTATAAGTATAAGTATAAGTATAAGTATAAGTATAAGTATAAGTATAAGTATAAGTATAAGTATAAGTATAAGTATAAGTATAAGTATAAGTATAAGTATAAGTATAAGTATAAGTATAAGTATAAGTATAAGTATAAGTATAAGTATAAGTATAAGTATAAGTATAAGTATAAGTATAAGTATAAGTATAAGTATAAGTATAAGTATAAGTATAAGTATAAGTATAAGTATAAGTATAAGTATAAGTATAAGTATAAGTATAAGTATAAGTATAAGTATAAGTATAAGTATAAGTATAAGTATAAGTATAAGTATAAGTATAAGTATAAGTATAAGTATAAGTATAAGTATAAGTATAAGTATAAGTATAAGTATAAGTATAAGTATAAGTATAAGTATAAGTATAAGTATAAGTATAAGTATAAGTATAAGTATAAGTATAAGTATAAGTATAAGTATAAGTATAAGTATAAGTATAAGTATAAGTATAAGTATAAGTATAAGTATAAGTATAAGTATAAGTATAAGTATAAGTATAAGTATAAGTATAAGTATAAGTATAAGTATAAGTATAAGTATAAGTATAAGTATAAGTATAAGTATAAGTATAAGTATTAGTATAAGTATAAGTATAAGTATAAGTATAAGTATAAGTATAAGTATAAGTATAAGTATAAGTATAAGTATAAGTATAAGTATAAGTATAAGTATAAGTATAAGTATAGAGCATTGCTAGTTCGTTGCATGTCAGTTCGACGCCTCCTCTTCTTCTTCCTATTGAATTTTGTGTCCAGTTTTGCTTTTCTTGGGACTTTGCACATGTTTTGGTTCCACTTGGCGTGCTAAGCTCAAGAATGCCAAAAACTTGCATTTGTTTTTGCAGATATAGGCACCGAAATAGAGCCCCGTCGGTCCGCCCGCCTCAAGCCTAGCCCTACCATTGATACACACTCTAGGGGAGTGTGTGTGTGTGCAGTTGGGGGAAACCTAATAAAAATGCATGGAGTACACGAATTTATGTACATACATATACACAGATATATATATATATATATATATATATATATGTAAAGTTCTCTACATATGCCGTGTGGCAGGAGGCAGCTTAACCAAGTTACCGCAGAAATTGCGACGAGGGTTCCTGCGAACAAAGCGGCAAAGCCAAAGGGCGGGCGGTAGGGGCCCGGACAGACAGCCAGGCAGGTCGGTCGGTCGGTCGGTCGGTCGCTCGGGCAGCGCTGCAGCAATGCATTGCCAAAAAAAAAAAAAAAAAAACATGAGAAGCGAAGCAAAGTATGCGAAAAAAAAGGAAGCGAAAAATAAACGAACTTTTGCACACGAAAAATTGGGACAAAACAAAAGTTTCAACGGGTCGAATGGTGTTGATATTCTCATGCTGCCCCCCGCCTCCTGGCGGTGGCACTGCCACCGCTGCTGCTGCTGCTGGTGGTTAAAATATGCTGCGCGCCGGCGTTTCCCGCGTGGAATTTTAAAGCCACTCATCAGCGTTGCATTTGCCGCTTTCTTTGTTTTTTTTCTCTCTTCTTCTTCTTCTTTTTTTTTTTTTTTGGTACTCTTTCTTTATATTTTTTTTTTTTTTTGGCTGTCGGCATCTTCGTTTTATTTTATTTTATGCAATATAATTCGTCGCCTTGCCCCTGCTCCTGCCCCTGCCACTGCCACTGCCCCTGGCCCTGCCTGGTGCACTCTGTTTGCCTGCCTGCCACTTGAGTCCCGCGCCTCATTCTTCTTCTTCTTCTACCGTTTCTTTCACTGTTTTTCGACTGTTTTTGGCAATAAGCTTTTGCCAATGCCGCAGGGTTGTATTTGCATTAGCGTTTCGTTCTAGCAAGGGGCACGACATTATTTATTTTTTTATATTTTTTTTTTTTTGCCCATTTCTCTTCTCGTGTTTTTTTGGCTTGTTTCTTGCTTTTACCCTCATTTGCTGAGTTTCACTTCTCCAAGCTGCGAAGCGTTGCAACGAGCTGCATACACACACGCAACTGAGTGGGCGTGGCAGGTGGGGGGGTAGCCAGAGGCAGGGGCACTCACTGAGTGTAGCCAAATCTGTGGGGCTTACGGACTTAGCCGCGCGAGCTTTAAAGAGCAGCCGTAAAAAATCAGCTGCCAAACTAGCCCGAAAATAGCTAGAAACAAAATTGAAAGAAAAGCTAAAAAGCAATCAAAATGCGGCGATAAAAAAGCTTTTTTGTTTGTTTCTCTTTTCAGTTTGAGTTCAAGTGAAAGACTTTTGCTTTAAACTCCAGAGCGAATAATGAGTGCGATAAAGTCGACAGCGGAATACCCTTAATGTACCCTAGATATCCTATTTATCATGTATAGCTTATATACAAGATTTTTAAATTTTTAAATTTTTATTACATTCCAATAATATATTTATATTGATTGCAAACTCACTATTTAATATATATTATCAAAATAATAATCAAAATATTATTTTTAGAAAAAAACTAAAAAAAAAATACGTAAAAATAATACAAAAATAAAATGCTTCAAAATGTTCTGAATAATTTTATTAAATAAACCAATATATAATATAAATATTGAAAAAGGCATTTATTTAAGATAAAAAAATATATAAATAACTAATAAAATAATAAATAAAATATAATAATATAATATAATAAAATAACAACATATTTTTATTATTAAAAATAATAAGTAAAATACGTCTAATATAAAAAATTAAAAATATTTTTTTATTATATAAAATAAAATATTAAATCAAATAAAATAATAATATATTTTTAAAATATTTATAAAATAATAATATACTTTCGATTATTTTATTATATTATATTATTATATTTTATTAATTTTTTTTCATATATTTTTTATAAATATTTCATATATATATATAGTTTTTTTAATTGAACTATTTCCATTTCTTTTCTATTTTTCCAGCAATAAAAAAGAAAACCTTTCCAACAAGAGTTGTTTTGCCACGAAGCCTTCATGCAAATGAATTCTTTTTAAGTTAGTTTAAGTCGCTTAAATATTTCTTTGCTTTTTATTCGCGCACCTGACGATCTTCGCGCAACTGTTGCTGCCTGCTGCTGCTGTTGTTGTTGTTGTTGCTGTCATTGTTACAGCCTGACATATTTGTCACTCTGCCTGTTGTCGTTGCCATTGTCATTTTGTATTATTGTTAGCCATTACCCCCACTACTACTTAGGTGCCCCCGTCTGTCGCCCCCCAGCTGCTGCCCCTGCCCCAGTCAGTTGGCACACGAGCAACTCCTACTCATCCTCGCTGCTGGCCATTGTGGCAGCAGCAACTATTGTTGCCACGCTTACAACAGCAGCATTGCAACATGTTGGCTGCTCGCTCGTTCGCCTGCCCGCTTGGCTGCCTCGCTGCCTCACTTGCAACGCCCAGCGTCGTGTGCCTGTGCGTGTCTCCGACTGTCTAGGCACAGTATCTATCTGTCTGTCTGTCTGTCCGACTGTCTGGCCTGTCGCTCTGGCCTGCCTCACTCAGATAGTACTCTGATATTATTTCATATTTTGGCCAAATTGCAAGCTACACGCACACACCTATACATACGTCTCTCTATATATATATATAAATATATATATCTGTATATAGCTGACGATCGCTGCAAGTTTTTAACTGGCGGCCGCGTGTGCGCAACCCTCGTCGCTTGCGTTGCCCAAAGGTTTACCCTATTAAGCCCCTATAAAAGCCCTAAGCAGCAACCCCAGTCGCGCTCAAAGGCAACGAGCCATTGCCTACACACACACATACACACATATATATATAAACATATATATATATATATATCAAGTATATATATAAATGTTTGTGCATCTCTTGGCCAGGGTCTGGGCCTGGGCCTGGGCCTGGGCCTGGGCCTGGGCTTGTTTTGCGCCCTCTCGCAATTTTTCTGTATTTCGCTGGCAAAAATTCATTTTATACACCTGACCCTGTCGCCATCGTAGCCGCTGTTTGTTTTCGTTGATTATCTTTGGCGTATTTAGAGCGTAAAGCGTAGTCAGACAAAAAACAACAACAGCAAGACAATGATAATGATGGAACGCAGGACGCGACAAGGAACCCTCTCACCCCGCCCCCCTCTCCCTCTTCCTCTCACTTGCAGTTCAAATTAAAAGTGAAATTGCAATTTATATTTTCGACAAATTTCCATTGCCACCTGCATCGGCCGAAAGAGTCCAAAATTAATGCAAATAGAATCGAACCAGTTTTAGTTAATTTAACTTTGACAAACTTTAGACTTTTGGTATTACTCACCCACCATATAGTGGCTGAACCAGCCTGAATCAGCTCAAATAGCTGTTTAGATCTTAACAATTGCAATTGCACTTAAAACTTAGTTTTAAGCTTATTAAAATCTTTGATTACTTATTTCGTCGTTTACGAGTTGCTGGCAATTGTATGAGCAGGTTGTGCTATTTATAAGCACGAGAAAGAGCTGCCTGACGTGTCTGGATTGCAAGTTTCTTGGGTCCAGCACTTTAAACTTGCGCTAGCTGTGAGGAATTCTTTGTAAAGTGTGGAAAAGATTATAAGAAAGCTGTGTACCAAATCTTTAGACAATGGCATACAAAGATCCTGAGTTAGAGAGCTGGAAATGGCTATGGATAGATATAGGAAACTGTTTGAATTCCTAGTGGAAGAAGAGAATTTGAGTATATCAAACTTTAATATAATAGAAGGCAAGGATCCTCAGATACTAGGCCAAGTTTGCCCATAAGAAAGTTTTTTCCATTTTCGAAGGAAACAATTGGATTGAAAAATCTCATATTAAGTATTATAAGATAGACTAGTTCTCAGCTAACTAGAGATAGGTAGATAGGTGGATAGGTAGATAGATAGATAACGACTGTATAGATAGATAGCAGGCTATTCGTGATTCTTTCTATATTTCTATAAAGCTTTAATAGAATAGACTATAAAGATCCGGAGATATTATCGTCTTTTAATCTATTTAATATTTCCTCAGATACTAGATTATAGAAAAATCTTTGAAAAACAAGTAAAAAAGCATCATAAAGCTGTATAAAAATTTGCAATAATATTTCTTATAAACTTCTCGAGATATTAAGCTTAATATGTTTACAAAACATTTAATTTAAATTTCCAGAGTTATCTCCAGAATTATTAATATATATTTATATATATTGCTAAAAGCTTGGAAAGAAACTTCATTAAAATTCCCTAAAAAATTGCAATAAAAACCAATTTCAGCTCTAGAAAATTGCATAGCTTCATGTCAAACTAAATGTTTCCATTTTAATTAGATAAAAAGTAGAACGAATATGATATTTTATTAATTATAAGACTGGCAGATTAAGTGAGTTCATTATGGCAGCCGAATGATATGAAGTTCACATAATTTTGTGTTCAGTTTGATTTCAGTTTTAATTAAATGCGAAATAAAAGCTGCAATTGATGGTTGGACAATGAGAGCGAGCAAGGTGCATGGCAGTGCCACGGCCAAAGCCAGAGTCGAGTTGCATAATCAAAGATTAAACCGGGAGCAGATGTGCAGCCTGCGCGCGCAGTCTAAAGGGCAGGCTGCCCCTCGCTTGAAACCTGAAACTGCGCATGGGGCGAGCAGATGGGGCGAAGTGGAATGCGCAAAAGGAAGACGAAAAGAGAGAGGGAGAGAGAGAGAGGGAGGAGCGGCAGCAGTGAAAAGGGAGCAACATTTGCAGCATCCACAAGAATTGCAGCACGCTTCAATTTCAATGCTGCCTCCACATGTGCCACACACACACACACACACACACTCCGCGGCCCGTGCAGCGCATTGCGGTAGCATTGATTTAATCATCATCAATTATATGCAGCAGCAAGTTAATATAATAAAAGTCTCTGCGTCTCTGCCACACGCTGCATGCCCCAGCCCCAGCCCCAGCCCCAGTCGCCGTCGCCTTTGCAGTCTTGCGCAATGCGCTTGGCGCTTAAATGCAATTAACATAATGACAAGCAACACTTGTGCGCATGCGCATTTCACTTGACTACCTACTTCTCGCTCTCCCTGTCCCTCTCTCTCCCTCTCTTTCTCTGTCTTTGTGCTTGGCAGCTAAAGGCGCTTGGTGGGTCGCTGTCAATAGTGCAGATAATTATATCATAATTGATCTGTCTCTCTCTCTCTCTCTCTGTATGTGTGTGTGTGTGTGTGTGTGTGTGTGTTTGTGTGTGTGTGTGTGTATGCCGTAAAACCGGTAGCAACAGCATCTGCATTTGCAACTGCAACTGCAACTGCTGCAACTCATAAACTTGACACTTGTCTCAATGCAGCCGCCACTGCGCTTGCTGCTGCTGTTCACTGATCAGAGGATCATGATCAAGATCAGCTCAGCTGCTCAGCTGCTCAGCTGCTCTCATGTGTCACTCTCTCTCATATATATATAGCTCTCTATATATTATCTCTTCAAGGCGTGGGCGCCTGAGCAATTGAAATCCTGAATTATGAACTGTGAATGGGAGCAGCTTGCAGCGCACGTGCCACATTGGAAGCGAGGCAAGCTAGCTGTTCGACTAGCAGATGCCCTGAACAGGCCACAGAATGAGTATATACAGGCATCTACGTACAGCAGCTATGGGGACAGGGCTCCAAGGTAGATACTCTAGAGTATATATAGCCAGAGAGGACCCCAAATTTTACATAACTCTAGCTCCACTTGAGCTCATATGAGCTCAGCTCTTAGTGCTAAGCCAACATTATTAGTACTATTTGCATGATCTCAGCTCTATATGCTCTTAAAGTTAGGCCACTCATAGAATTAGCCTCTTAGAAATTCCATTTTCGAAGAGTTCCACTTAGAGCAACAGATCATATAGCATTTCCATATAAATAGCTATTAATATCTGTATTTAAATACTAAAAAAATACTATGTGGTATTAAGATTTACTAAAAAATTAAGTTGTCTTCGACTCAAGCTTACGCATGCCAAATTTGAGCTTTATAACTGTCATAGTGCCCGAGTTCCTTGAGGTTAACTAAAAATATGTTGAGCTGAGCTCAGCAAACTTAGAGCAAATTTCAGTGTTTTGTGAAAAGACTAAGCAGAGTTAAATTAATAACTAAAGGAACTACGCTATGAACATATTTTCCTTAATCTATGCTTTAATATATATAAAATATTATAATTATTATTATTATTATTATTTATATGCCCGAAACATAGCCATTAATAATGGCATTTTAAGTAATGCGTACAGTTACGCACAGCGGGAACTAAGCGCTTGACGACTCAACAAATTGTCAAGCCAAACAGTAGGGGAATAGCATCAATGTGCAAATAGAAAGAAACATAGAGGAAACTGAAAAAAATGAACTTAAAATAAAAACAAATTCAGCACATTATATATATATATATATATATATATTTGAAAACCCTTTTTTGGCAAGCTGCGGGCGCACAACCAAGCCAAAAAGCAAAAGCCAAAAAGAAAGTCCAGCGGCGGCGGCGGCGGGACTACCCCTAACGACAGCGTCTGATTAATTGAAGTGCGAGAGTTGCGAAAATGAGACGAAGAAGAGCAAATGAAATAAAACAAAATTCACAAAAACAAAACGAGAAAGAAACGCCGCCAAATTACGTTGACTGCCTGCCCCACGCAGCGGCTGCCACATGCCACATGCCACATGCCCAGGTTCTTGATGCCCCACGCTGGCTCTGTTTTTCGCTTGCTTCTTTTTTTTCTAGTTCCAGTTCGAGTTTGAGTTCGAGTTTGAGTTTGAGTTTGACGTGATCCTGGCGCAGTCGCCGCTTGCACTTATTTTGTCAAATGCAAATATAGACGCTAGCCTAAGAGTATATATAAATAAATACACACACACATATATATATATATATATATATATATATATATATATATATATATATATATATATATATATATATATATATATATATATATATATAAATATATATATATATATATAGGTATTTATATGTAGCGTCCGATAAAGTATGCGTATGTGTGTGCGTTTGTGCTGATGCCAGACAGAAAAAGGAAGGCAAATGGCCAACACTGAATCTAAAAATTGTTTAATTCGCCTCTGCATGTTGTGTGTGTGTGTGTGTGCGTGTGTGTGTGTTATTTTATATCCTTTGCTACATGCGGCGTATGCGTAATATGTCTATGTAGTTTTATTTGACTGTCTGGATTATATTGATTTGGCCAGAGCTCGCAACGAACATTCGCCCGCATACGTGCCAAATGCAATCAAAGTATATTTCTACACATATATATATCTAACTATATATATACATATCTATATTCAGCCCGCATATATCCAAACTGCCTAAATAGCTATGCCTGCTATCAATCTATCTAAATGACTAGCAAGCAAATAGTTTTGACTGGCAGTCAAAGCTGTAGCAACTCATCTCATTGTGTCTCTATATCTCAATAGTCTCAACTTCCTAAACGTTTTACTGGCTGCTAGTGTACTCTATGCAGGCCTTAGGCATTTGAATAATAAGTAAAGAGCTTAAAGCTCTCGTAACATCTCAAAACATTGCATAGCTTAGGCATTCGCATGCTTTCCTAAACGTTTTACTGGCTGCAAAGGCAGTCTTTGTGTGAGTGAAGCAGCTTTCAAGCTACAACAACTAATTACAAAGCCGTTTAGTTCTCCAACTAAGCTAGCTAGCTGAATACTTTCAGGCTCAGTTTCGTAAACGTTTTACTGGCTGCTAAAACATACCTTTAATACGCATACTCCTATTAAGCAAAAGTGTTTAGCTCTCAGAGCTTGCCATATAAAATTGATAGGCATGCTTCGTGCCTTCGTAAACGTTATACTGGCAGCAAAGTAAATCTTATGATCAACAGATCAAAGATCAGCTCAGTATAGAAGTCAATTACCTACGCTCACTCTCTATTGGAATCTCTCTGCCTTTGCCTCTCACTCCCTCTCTCTGCCTTTTTATGTCATTCCTAAACGTTTTACTGGCTGCTCGAATCGTGCGTCAATCGTCACTGGCAATTCAAATGCGCCTAATCAACAAATTGCTGTTTATTCATGAAGCAGTTGATTAATGAGAATGATTAATATTAAGCTAGACTTAAGGCTGGAGCTGGAGCTGGAACTGGAGCTGTAGCTGGGGCATTAAAGACGTGTACTCATTAGGCACATAAGTGCTCTGGCCTGGCACAGCTTGAATTGCGTGTCAAAGACATAGACCTATATGTATGAATACCTGTGTGGCTGTACCTCTGCCCGTACCTGTACGTATAGCTAATCAGCCTACTGGGCAGGTGGGTGCCCAGGCATTTAGCTTGATACAAAGTTGCGCCCTTTTCGATACGAGCGCAGTATTTGCACTTCAACTGCAGTTGCTCATTAGCAAGAAATTATTTCAAAACCATTCGCAATTATGCGAATATTCAATGAAGTTTTCAACTTTTCTGTGTGCTGCACTCGAAGCCAAAAAAGAAACACTAAAAACAATAATAATCCGACGCGAGCGTTGCGCATGCGCCACAAACAAAAAAAACTGAAAACTTTGGTGCCAAAGGGAAGACCCAGCTGAGCAGCTAAACCGACTCGATTCCAGTTCCACTTTCAGTCCCACAAGCCGAGACTCCCCAACAGCGACTCCAACTCCAACTCCAACTCCAACACCGACTGCGACTGCGACTGCGTGCGTGGGCGTTTATAAATATTTATAATTGCAATGCGATTTTTCAATAAACTTGCAACAAAATTGCAAGCGGCATTTGGTGTGAAAAGTTTTGTGTGTGCTGCGTTCGAATTCGAATTCGAATGCGAATTCGAATGCAAAACACACAATCATTAGCTGAAGCAACAAATCGAGAAACTGCGAATCAGCGAAAGCTACAAAATACAAACACTCAGCTAGCGAGGCTGGCAACATAAGGCTGGACGAATTTTTGTTAGGAACGTCTGGAAATGGAACAGCTTCATTTTGAAAAAATATCATATTAAAACTAAAATATTTTAATTATGAGCAAAAAAAACATGAATAACTTATTCATTAGTTTTTTATGCTTAGGAATGCGTGGAATTGAAACACATCTAGCGAAAATTCAAGTGCAGCAATGCCATGTAAGACGGAGTGCTTTATTTTTAGAATAGGTAACAAATTATTACAAAATATATAACTTTTCGTGTGGAACGCCTGGAATGAAACACGCTTATTAAAGATTGAAGCTAAACATGCCAAAAAGCATTTAAATAATAAATAAAACAATTTTGAGCGATAGAAGCATTCTAAATTGTTTGATTTTTACTGGAATGCGTGGAATTGGAACAGTATTATAATGGAGCAAAGCTATTCACACACGTTTAATAATAAATTTTTTTGACAAAAATCCATCAAATCTAGAATGGTAAATGGTTATTCTCTGGGGAATGCTTGAGAGTGGAACACTAATTTTTGAATTTTGCAGAAACTGCATGGAAATGTATGTGAAATATTTCAGACTAAAGTTTTATTCCGCTTTTGCGGGCAAAGCTTGATTTGCTGCTGGCGCCGGAATTGCAATTTCCATTTTTTTTTTTTTTTTTTTTTCATATAATTTTATTACAATTTTTTAATTCTATTTTTGCTTTTCATTTCGTTTATTTTTTTGCTAGCTCGTCGAAAAGACGCCGGAAGGCGAACTTCGTCAATCGGTCAGTCAGTCAATCAGTCAATCGGCAGTTCCTAATTCTGAGCAAGCAGTGACCATTTAGCTCTTTTCACTTTTCTTCTTTCTTCTTTCTTTTCTTTTTGCTAATGAGGTGTTTTTTGTTTGATAGCAGTCAGCACATCCGGCTGCATGTTATCAATATTGTCAATACTTCAATTAAACAAAATGGGAAGTGAACCAGAACTTTGCACTTTTTTGCAATAGTTTTCAAGAAAATATTTTGCTGAGCTTTGCGCAGCAGAGAAAAGTGAGAAAAGTAAGAAAACTTTATAAACATATTTGAAGAATTTGTTGAAGATATATTAATTAGAGCATATATATATATATATATATATATATATATATATATATATATAATAACAAATAACATTACTATTTGAATTGACCTGGTGCCGGGCCAAAGAGGCCGCCGCCTTGTTTGCTAGCCGCTCGCGACGGTGCAAAGCCCAACAGTTTTTGGATGTTCTGTCGAATGGACATGGTGCAGAGTATATAAAGGAAGATGAACGAACAGTCGGTGTAATCATCACCAGACAGATTGCGATGGCTCAAGCCCTGTATCCAGGAGATGGGTGTAAAAGGCAATTGGGCCACAACGCGTCCATCAAATATACTATTAAACATGCTCAACAAGGCGGTAAATGCGAACCCAGTAGCAAACATCGACTTCATCTTCACCAGCGATAAATCGCGATTATTATATATTATATATATATATATATATATATATATATATATATATATATATATATAGATATATGTCTTATCTGGCAATTAGATTTTTTTTTTAGTTTGGCTGTGTTTTGAGAAGGTATTTCTTTGGGTATAAAATGTTTTTATAGAGAAATTCATTTAGCAGCTGAATAGAGTTCTAAGTGCTATAGAAATATTTGGGCTCATGTAGATCTAGATTTTAAGAGCATATGACAAATATATATATTTTATATATACTAACAAATATGCTGGGGTTGAGCGCAGCTTTGGCAGTGAAGTAAAAAGTTTTCTAGCCCGAAAATCATTTAGTCAGCGCCAACTGGAGAAGTCTGTGGGCCATACAGTTATATATATTTTAATGTAAGCCCTAACTATATGATAAATCAAATATCATTATATATACATAAAGATATATACCTATATTCATATATATTTATATGGAGCATATAACAGATATGAGCTAAGAAGAAAACTATTAGAAAATTTTCAAGACAAAGTGAAGCTGATATAAACTCACTGGAATGAATACATATATAAATATATATGTATATACATTTAATTATATATGAATAAATTGAAAACATATATCACTACAAAATATAATAAAATTTTATTATATATATATTTATATAACTATATATTTATTCTTGAAAAAAACATGCAAAAAATGCTTTTTAGTGCCGAAGCAAAAGTCACAGCATATGGATGACTGGAAGTAATATATATATATATATATACATACCTATATATATATTTAGAAAATATATTTTACTTATCAAATTTTATAATTTTATCTATATATATATATATACCTATTATACACACATATATGCCTCCGCACATTACACCAACAACAGAAGCTAATTTATTTTGCGCTTCACTTGTTCGACTTTTATCATATATATTTATATAATTAAAAAATATGCTTAAATATTAATATTTTATATTTTTCTTCGATTCTCTGTTTTAAATGCTAATTTCAATTTTTTTATTTCAATTTATATATTTTCATAAACATTAACATATTTTATTTTGATAAACTTCAACTCACCATAAACGCCAAACACTGCAGTTTAATACTTTGTTGTTGTTGCTGTTGTTGTAGCTGTTGCTTGTGTTGTTGTTGTTGTTGCTGCTGTTGTTTCACTTGTCGCCTGCTTATTTCGCATTTGTTTGCTTAGAAATTTCGTTTTGTTTTCTTTTCAAATTAGTTCGAAAGTGAAATTTTTGTTGCTTGCAAAAACCAAAACAAAATTTTTGTTCATTTGGAATTGTTTTTTTTTTTTTTTGAGTTTTTTTATGATTTACGAAAAATTCAAATTTTGAATTTGACTTTTTTTGTTGTTGTTAAAAACAAAAATTTGTTAACCAAATTGTTGCAATTTGTTTTGTATTGATTTCTTTTTGAGGGGGGAGGCGCGGCTGCTATAGCATTTTAGTTGTTAGTTGTGGGCGGTAGGCGTGGCATATGTTGCAAGTTGTAAAAAAAACCAAAAAAAAAAAAGTATATGGAAAATCCAAATTAGACATGAAAATTGTCGCAAGTTGGGCCCGAAATGTTGCAGTTGTTGCAATTGTTGCAAATGTTGCAATTGTTGCTTGACTTTTCACACACACACACGCAGGCGTTGAATTGCATTTGTTTGTTGATGTTGCAGCAAATGTTGTTGTTGTTGTTTTGGTTGTTTTGTTTGCTGTTGTTGTAGTTGTTGTTGTTGTGGTTGTTGCATTGCTAGTTGTTATTTCCTTAATTTTTTCTCAATATTTTGTGTAAATTTTTTGTTGTATGTCGATTTGTTTTACATGTTTAAAAACGCTTGTGTTTGTTGTGAATTTTGTTTTAAAACATTTTTGTTGTTGTTGTTGTTGTTATTGTGTTTTGAGTTTATGCCTGTGAAATAGAGGGAGAGAATGAGAGATAGAACCCAATTTGAATGTCGCCGCAAAATGTTACAATGTTGCATTGTTGCATTTGCATTTGCCGACGCTAAAAGCACGCGACACAACAAACAAACAGTAAAAAAAAGCAACACTCGAAAAAAAATGATGAAAACAAAGCTAAGCCAGAGCTTAAGGACACACGCACACACACGCACACACACACACATCAGGCACACATCAGACACACACTAGCGAATTGCGCGCGCTACAACAAAAGCAACAACAACAAAAACAAAAACAAAAATTTTAAATTTCCAAAAATTATTTGAAAAATAATTTTCAAAATTTGTCGTTCCAAATGAACAAACAAAATATTGTTGTTGTTGTTGCAGTTGGCAAATGTTGCTTAAGTGTCGCTGCTGCTGCTGCTGTTGTTGCCGCCGCGTTGCAAGTGAAGCGAACGAACGAACGAACGAACGTATGAAGGTGTCTGCAAGAACTGCAATCGCATCGCGTGTGAAATCTCTGCGAAAGTCCAAAGCGCAAAGAACGTGCAAAACGTAACGAAGGCGACGACAGCAGCGAAGCCGACGTCGACGGCGACAGCGAAGCTAACGTAGCGAGCGCGAGTGCGAGTGCGAATGCGCTTCGGTCGCAGCACGACGAAGGCGACGACGACGACGTGTGTGTGTGTGTGTGTGTGAGTGTGTGCGCCTTAAGAGCGCCGCACGCGCTTTGTGAAGAGCAAAAACGCAGCAGCAGCGGCAGCGGCAGCGACAGCGACAGCGACTGCAGCTGCAGCGCGCTCTCTCTGCCGCTCTCTTTCACTCAATGGCGCTGCGAGTGAGCCTCGCACGCAAATCAGCTGCAGCCAGCCGACTCAAACGGACACCAGGCCCATTCAGCACGTTGTGCGCGCTGCGGTCAATGCGGCGTATGCGTAATGCATATACGTAGCAAACTCAACGGGAAATCGTAACGGCGAAGGCACAGCCACAGCTCTCAGCTGTGAAGCTGCCCAAAATGCAAAGCATTCGCTAATTAACTTTAATAACTGCTCGCAATTGGTGCACATATCAAATGTATATCAAGATATACATCTATATCAAGATCTCAACTATAGATTTCTATGTTTGTATGCAAATATCACCTATCATTTCTTTCATTTTTTTTTAAATTTCTTTTTTCTTCTTAAAAAAATAATTTTATACATTTGTTAATTTTGTTACATTTTTTTAGCTTTTTTCGTTTCTTTATATAAATTTGTATATCAGAAAAAACATTTTTAATGTTTTCATTTCATAAAATTCTATTTCATAAACAAAAATTCCTAATTTAATGTAAATTAAACAAAATAATAAATATATAATTTATTATAATATTTTTCTTCAATTTACATTAAATTTAAGCTAAATTTTAATTTACTTTGAATAAAAAATGTTTGGAAATTATTTTCAGAATTTGAAAAAGTTTGAAGAACCAATATGTTTGATTTAAAAAATATATATATTTGCATTTTATATATTCATTATTTAATGCAATTTTTTATTAGGCTAAAGCTCTGTTAAATATAATATAATAAATATATATATATTATTTAATAATATACATAAAATGCAAAAAACTTTTTCTGATATATAAAAAATATTTATAAATCAGTGCAAATTTTCATAGACTTTCTTTAATAAATGATTTAAATTATATATAAATATATATGATATATTTTTTTATTTATTATTATATAATTAATTTTGTAAAAAAAAAATGTTATAAAACATACAGAAAATATTTATCTTATTTATTTTAAAAATTTTAAATAAATTGTACACATTTTTATATTTTTAAAATAAATACTAAATAATTTCTTGCAATGTTTGGCAAATTATATATATATATATATATATATATATATATATATATATATATATATATATATATATATATATATATATACAGAACTGTATAATTTAATAATAATATTATATAAGAGCACACAAAATGTATATTTTATTTTTTAAAGAACTATTTCTGCAAAAATTCTCTTCTATTATTATTATTAATAATATTATAAATTACACAAAAAATAAATTCTTTTCAATATATATATTTTCTTTCAAAAATAATTTAGCTATTTTTAATATTCTCAATTTTCTCGCTCAACATTTCCAACACTTCTTTAGCTCTCAGGCTTTCTTCCCTTTCTCATGTTCGCATGATCCTTTTTTCTATGCATACAACTCAAATTTTGCTTTTCAAATCCAAATTTGATATTTGCACATTCACAACACTGTTCTCGGTTCGCACAGTTTGCAACACTGGCAAAGCCTGAGCAACAACAAAAAAATAGTTTTTCCTTTGCAAAACGCCGACGGCAAGGCATAGAGATCTCTCACTCTCTCTCAATCTCTCTCTCTCTCTATCGCACACACACGCTCACTCTTTCTCTCTCTCTCTCCCTCTGTCTCTCTCTCTCTCTCTCTCTCCCTCTCTCTGTCTCTCACTTTTGAAGGCCGCTTCCTGTTTGATCGCAGCTCTACACACACAACAAAAAAACACAAATCCAAAAAAAATGAAATTAATTCGAATTTCCTTTGCAAAATGTTTTCACTATTTCTTTTATATATATATATATTTAACAAAATTTTATTTATTTACAAAAATTTAATATTTTTGCATTTTTTAAATATATTTTTAATTTTTTTAAATATTTTGTAAAAATTATTTCACTGCACAACAGGGAAAAAAAATGTGAATTAAACACAGTAAAAAAAAAGAATTAATAAATACAGTTTTTTTTTTGTTTGGTAATTTTTGGAGCGCGCGCGACGCGTTTTCGTATTTTTTAAAAATTATTTCTTTGAAGTTTTGAAATTATTGGAATTATTACTTTTTTTTAGCTGCGGCAACAATTGACAAAAAAATTTGCGTAATTTTTTTTTTTTTTAGATTTAATTTATAATTTTTGGTGAATTTCGAATAATTTCTTCTTGTTGTTTAGCTGTTGGTTGTTTTGTTGTCGGTTGTTGGTTGTTGCTGCCTCTTCCGCGAGCTGCGTACGTGCGCGACAACGTGCGGATCTGTTATGATTCAATACGTTTACGATACGTTACGCTGAACGTCACCGGAGCACGCGGCAGGCGACGACGTCAACAGCGGCAGCGCGACAGGCTCACACACACACACACACACAGTCACGAAGAGACGCAGCGGCGCGCAGAATGCAAAAAAAAGAACAGCGCAAAAGAAACGAGCAAGAAGCAGTCGCAGTCGCAGCAGCAGCGCAGCGACGGTTCTAAGCGCTGGCAGAGCGCTCAAAAGTTGAGCGCAGCTCTATGCTGGGCAGCGACGCACCGCTGCAATCGGCAAATGCTGACGTCGCGTCGCGTCGCGTCGCTGCAGGCAGCAGCCACCCAAAACAACAACTAAGCATTGCCCACCCACACAAACACAAGCGCAGTTAGTCCCAAAGAGCGTGACACACGCGAAACACACACACACACATACACACGCTTGCATGTGTGTGTGTGTGTATAGACAGGCTGGCAGGCAGGCAGGCAGACAGCCAGACAGCGGCAGCGACTGCGACAGCGACGCTCTCCATGTCCGTGTATGTGCGTATGCGTGTGTGTCTCAGCGTGCCTGTGTGTGTGCGAGTGTGAATGCGAGCCAATCAAAGCGAAATGAGTCGCAGGCGCAACTCGAAATAATTATTCATTTTAATTATTTACATAATAAAATAGCAAAATAAATGCACAAAAAATTCTACATAAATGAGGAAATTAACAAAAAAATTAATTTAAATTAAAATAGGCAAAATTTAGCTGCAATTAAGAGAAATTAAGAGAAATATTTCTGCAAAGATCTAGTCAAATTTTGTATAATGCAAATTTTGTCATAAAAAAATTGAATAGATATTTGTTTTAATATTTCTCTTAGTGCCAGCTAATTTTAATATTTTTTATATATTTTTTAAATATTTTTTAAATAAAAAAAAATTGTATATATTTAAATATTGTTTATAAATTTTTTTTTTAATTTTATTATGAAAATAATATTTTATATATTTATTTCTCAATTTCTGTAGGCTAATAATTTCATTCAACATTTTTCGCAGCATAATTAGCATATCGATATATGCTAAAAAGTTATCGATCTGCGCAGTAACGTAACTATATAAACATTGTTTTAAGTCCAAATCTACTAGAAAATAGCTAAGCTCAGCAGCAACATCTCTCTCTCTCTCTCTCTCTCTCTATATATATATATATATATATATATATATATATATATATATATATATATATATATATATATATATATATATATATATATATATATATATATCAATTTTGGCGCATATTTATCGCTTGTTATCGACTTACACCTGCATTAAACCAAGCCAAGTCTGAATATATATATTTATATGTGTATATCTGTATAATGATCGCGGCAAATTCGCAAATGAAAGAGAACTGAGAACTCAGCAGAACGAGGAAAGCCAGTGGAGCGGGGCGGCGGGGGGAGGGGGGGATACGTAGGCGGAGCAGGCTGCAGAGAGAATTGAAAGAAATGCGTAGAGCGAGCGAGCGAGAGGGCGAGAGGCACACAGAGCAAACTGTAAATGAAACTGACGCGCTTAGCTTAACGGCGTTTTCTATATCGTATTTAGATAGATCGTAAATATATGTACATATATCGTATATAGATAGATCGTATATAGACAGATCGTAAATGCCTATATCGTATATATACGATAAAAGCCGCCAAAAAAAATAGGTTACAAAATTTTGAGTTCTATGCCAAAAATTTGCACCAATAAAAACGAAAGTGAGCGAGAGAGAGAGAGAGGGGGGCGAGCTGGAGAGAGGTGTGCGGGCAGCCGACCCCAACGCCCCCCTGGCACAGCTGCGCTACCCCTATAACTCGCCCAGCCGCACACACAGCGATCTCACAAAGAAAGTTGCTCAAAAAACATTTTTTTTTTAAATTTTTTTTGCACTATAAAATAATTTTTTTTTTTTTTGCCACGCAGCGTTGATTTTTTTAATATATATATATTTTTTTTAAATTTTTGTTTGATTTTTCGAAATAGTTTTTGGGGGTTTAGAAAATTGTGAAATTTATTTCTGTGGATTTTCTTAGCGCTTCACTCACACACAAGCGACGAGGAGCAAACGAAACAACCGAATGAACAAACTGAACAGCTCTGAGCTGTGGCGACGCTGGCAGCGGCGTCGGCGGCGACGGCGACAGTGGCGTCCACTGCGCTCCAAACCAAAGCAAACCAAATCAAACACACACAGCGACGGAGAACTACAGTTTTTTGTTTTCTTTCTTCTTTTTTGCAAACTGCAAAAGTTAGCGCAAGTTCACACACACACACGCACACAGAGACAATGGCGGAGTGAAAACGTCGCAAAGTAGAAAAAACGTTGCATTGCCGCTCTCCGAGAGCGGGATCCTCCAGTTAGCCAACGCAGCAGCAGCAGCAGCAGCAGCAGCAAATGTTGCCAAGCCTGCTGCTATGCGCTCTTCAGCAACATGTTGCCACGCACAGAGCGCGAGAGCGCGCTTTTGCCATTTGCGAATTCTCTTTTGTTGCGAATTTTTGCTTGTTCGGTTTTGCTGCTTTCACACACACACGCACTCAGGCAGGCAGGCGGGCAGGCAGCGAGCGAGTGAGTGAGAGCGTCGCAGGTGTGTGCGTGTGTGTGCTAAAGAGATCCCAGCGGCTGGCGTTGGCGTCGCCGCTGCCGACGCTGCCTGAGCGTGCGAAAAAATTAGCAAATAAAACAACAACAAGAGCGAGCGCACACACACACAGACGCAAGCACATGGCATAGAAAAAGTGTGCAAAAAAAGCGCAAAAAATTAGAAAACACAAGGCACACACACACACGAGTTAACTTTTTCGTCTCGCGCAAAAAAAAAACATAAATTAAATGAGAAAAAAAGCGTTTCGCGCAGATATCTCGCTAGGGGCCCCCGATGAGTCTAGAAATGAGCGCAACAACAACAACCGACAAATTCGCACAAACATTTTTGCAACATTTAGCAAGAGCGAGAGAGAGAGAGAGAGAGGGAGAGAGGGAGCTTAAGGGCAAGGCGGTGCTAGGGGTGGGCGGAGCGGGCGGCGCTGCTGAGTTGGCCAGACGAACGACATAATTAATCACCAGCTGTTGTTGTTGTTGTCGCTGTCGCTGTCGCTGGCGCTGCCGCTGCTGCGCGCGATCTTGACGACAGTTTGACAGGCGCGAGGCGCGCGCGCGCACTCTTGCAATTGGGCAAACAGTTTGAGAGCTCAGCATAACGGCTGTGCGTGTCCAGCTACGCAGTGGCTCGCCAACCAAAGCACACAAAGTGCACGGCCAGTGCAAGTCAAACTGTTTGAAGAGTTAAGCAGCGAAATAAATGAGAGGAAATAGATAGGGGAAAGCGCAAAATTAATGGAAAACGGTGAATGCACATTTATGAATATATATGAATTACCAATATTTTATATTAACTTGATTAATTTATTAAAATATTTAACTAATATTTTTTTATTATTAAATTTTTATATTTTTAAATATATTAATTTAATTTTTTTTTGTATATACAGTTTATTATTATTTTAATTTATAATTATTTTATTATATATTGAAATTAATTTTATTATTTTATTAAATTAAATTTGTTTTTAAAATTAAATATTAATTTAAAAATTATTATTTTTAAATAAAATTTTATTTTATTTATTTATTTATTTCATATGCACAGTTTGAGTAGTATTGCATTGCAACATCATAAATCATATCTACAGTTTGACCAGTATTGCATTGCACGGCAATAAGTATGCTGACAGTTTTACAGTCAGTGCGATGTCATATGAAATAACATACAGTTTGACCAGCACTGAATTGTTAATAATGAGCGTCATAGGCATAGTTTGAGAGGTATTGCAATACATGCCTAGCTACATGTGTACAGTTTGAGAATTACTGCAAGAGTAGTGAATCGAGCTGAACGTGTACAGTTTTACAGTTACTGCAAGAGTAGTAAATCAAGACAGTTTGACAATTACTGCAAGAATCGTAACTCAAGCCACATACGTACAGTTTGAGAGTCACTGCATAAGTAGTGACTGAATATAAATGGGTACAGTTTGACAGTAATTGCAAGCAGATCGTGCTCTGACAACTTGTAAGACACACACACACACACACACCCTCTGCGCCCCCTTCCACTCTAGCACAGCCAACTGCATTCAGTGCTTCCTCAACCTACTTAGCCACACTCTGCTGCTCTGCCTATTCCCATCTCCCTCCCTCCACCACCCACTCGCTGCTAATGCGTCAACTCTGTTACTGTTGCGCCACCTCCCACCAGCCGTCGGCAGCCACCAGCCCCCAGCCCCAGCACGCCCCCAGCTCAGCCAAATCCTTTTACACACAAAAATTTTATTTTTTTCTCTTTTTTTTTTTTTTTTTTTTGGTTTTTAAATTTTGTTTAGCATTTTCATCGTTGTTTTTGTTTTTATTTGACAATTCGTTGTTTGCTCAATAAAATCGAAATGCAAGCGAGCCCAAAGACGAGCCCCCGCCCCCAGCTGCAGCCACGCTCCCCATTGCCGCCCGCAGCCCACCCCCGCCCGCAACCGCATTTACGTTCGTTCGCTCGTTTTCGGGCACGTCAGCAACCCCTTTTGGGCCAACGCACGGGGGCGCACAGTGCAGCCACGCCCCCCACTCGCCCCCTGCAGACAGCACGCAGTCGCCACACACACACACGCAGCACGCAACACTCAAATAAACTCATGGGCGCCCAGACATTGACTCCAAAAAGCCAACAACAAGAGGCGCTGTGGGTGGGGCTGGGGGGTGGTTGGGGCTGAATGGACTCTGTGCCTATGTGCAAGGCCCAGCGGCCGATAGACGACAGAGCACAGGCCACCCCCACCCTCCACACACACACACACACACTCACACGCAGCGCCAACGAAACGCAGACGCAGCAGGCGTCGCTGTCGCTGCCGACGCCGCCGCTCGCGTCGCTGCGTCAACCGACAAGTTTCGTCCTTTGGCTTTGGCTTTGCTTCGGTTTTTTTTGTTGGTCTGCGTTGCCAAGGGTTTCCTTTGTTCAGGCGCCACCCGGCCCCCCACCCCCACGCACACACAGAGTCGTCGTCGTCGGCGTCGTCGTCTTCTGCTTCTTCTTCTTCTTCTTGGCACGACAAGTCTGTTGCACTCACGACCCCAAACGACGTCGACGCCGCCTAATGACTAACGGGACCCTTTTGCTACGCTGCCGCTGCCGCTGCTGCTGCTGCTTCTTCTTCTTTTTGTTGTTGTTTTTGCGTGCTCCCCCCCCCCCCCCCCTCCCCCTCTCAACGCCTGCCTTGAAACAATTTTTTGTGTTTTGCATTTTTTGTTTTGCTCGTTTTGTTCGTTGCGTTTTTGGCCGCTGTCGCTGCGCAGCAGCGTCGCCGTCGCCGCCGACGTCAGCGCGCGCTCGCTCTTCAGCGCAAGAGACCAATTGCAGTCGAGAGAGCGGCTGAGCGACTCTGAGTGAGTTGCGTTGAGTCGAGTCGCGCGTGCATGTTGCGAGCGCCTTTAGCAACATGTTGCGCGCAACATGCTTGCATTTACTTTAATTAGATGCGTGTGGCCAGTGGACAGTTGAATGGACAGCCAAAAAAGAGGGAGAGAGAGAGGGAGAGAGGGAGCGAGAGGGCGCTAGTAGGAGCTAGCCAGGCAATGTTAATGAACTGACGCCATGAAAGCTCTTCAGCTGCAGCAACAAGGAGGCGAGGCACTGGGGGCAGGGCGGGGGCGGCAAGGACTGCGCTTGCCAAGAAATAATATTTTCATAGTCGTCGTCGCGCTGTGGTGGCAAAAAAAGCGAAAGCAGCCCAAGCAGCCAGCCAAGTGCAAGTGCCACAGAAATTAGGAGAAAAACAACTTTGCGCCAGAGTCAGAGGGAGAGGGGGGCTGGGGGCGGGGGGCTGGGGGCTGGGGTTGGGCATGTGGCGAGATATTTGTCTCAAGGCTGCAGCTGCAACCAAATGCGGCACAAACAAACTGAAATGGGACAAAGTAATGGCGCTACTTGAGCCAGCGCCACAGACAATAAATATGCCCCAAACGAGCTACCCCTAACGCCCACCCCACCCGCACCCAGCCAACGCCCGCCCAACGCCCACTCATAAAAGTGGAAGTAAAGCTAAAAATCTACTTGTAACCCAATTTAAATAAACTTTGCTAACCAAATTTTCGAGCAAACAGACAGACGGCTATATATATGGGTCCAACTCGAGATCTGAGCGGGAAATATAGGCAAAATGTGAGGTTAGGTTCGCTTAAAGTGCATTAAGTGAGGTTATGTGGGATTGTGGGGGTTAACTAGCAAAATATTTTGGTTTGGTTTGGATATTTAGAACATGTTGCGTCAACTTAAGTGAGGTTATGTGGAAAATTGTGAGGTTATGTTGTAGTATAGCTGCAACTAGTGATCTCAATGGCTGAATATGTGAGGTTATGGAGACTTCTTTGAGATTCTGTTATAATATATGAGCTTACACTGAACTAAATGAGGTTAAGTTGAACTACGTTGAGGTTACGCTGGCAAATATGACTTTTTGTTGAGCTATATAGGCTAAGAACTAAAATAAGTTTGCTTATTTCGTATTGCAAGAGAGATGCTAGGTTATATGGAACTGTGAGTTGCTCTATGTGAGGTTATGTCGAAGTATATTTGACTCTGTTCTATTTGGAGACCTTTTATTGAGCGCCAATGATTTAATGTGTGAGGTTATGTGCGCATTTAATGAGATTCTATGACAATTTGTGAGTTTGAAATGAATTTTGTGAGGTTATATTGAAGTGTGAGAGGTTATGGTGAAATATTTCGAGATTTATTGGATAATGTGAGGTTATGTTAGGCATAGTATAACATTCAAGTCAAGGCAGAGGGAATTACCAAAATTTGGGCAGTATTTTTGGATGGATCTATAGGTATTTTCAAGAGATCATAGATATTATTATATAAAATTTAATAACAAAAATTATAATATCAATATATTATCATTATAATATTATTATTTCAGAAAATTTCTAGCTTTTATATAAAATTGTTTTTTTTTTATTGATTTTTTTATATAGATTATGAAGCTATAAGTGATGCAAACTTGGAATATGATGTTTAAATAATAGCTATATATGCTTTAATATCATGGTTTTCTACTATATAAGCTCTACTAGATCAGATCTATCTATATTATAACAACTGTCCAATACAATTTCCAATCCTACTCATCTAAACTCTCTCCCCAAGTCGAGCTCTTCTCACCCCTCACATATGTCTTTAAGCACGCTGAATCATCAAAATCTTAAGCAGATAAGTTTCGTCTTTCGCAACATAACCTCGAAGCATTAGCGCCCCAAAAACGCCGTTGTAATGCGACCAAAATGTAATTTTACAGTTTGAACAGTTTTGCTAGCACTTAACCTCAAGCTCGGTCCGAGTGCAGCTAACGGCACAGGCGACCCACCCTCATAGATAGAAAACAACAACAACAACAACCACAGAAGGCAACAAAAACAAATGCAATGTAAACTGCGCCATATTGAAAACTGTCAGCCATTAAAATTTATAGAAATGTGCGAACACTGTAACGGCGGCAGCGACGCTGCGCCTAAAATGCGTGCAGTGGTAATGGCAGCGGCAGTGGCAGCGGCATTGGCAGCGACAGCGACAATAACAGCAAAGGCAGCGCAATCAGCTGAGCTCTTTGGGGAGCCGTAGTAAAAAGTAGTAAAAGCAGCTGCATACAAACGAAACCAAGAAGAAAGAAAAATAAAAGAAAACCAACAACAGCAACAACAACAAAGGCAAACACAAAGCGACTCAAGAGCAAATAAAGGTCGCCCAACAGCTGCGTAGCAGCGCCGCCTGCAGTTGCAGCATAGCAGAGACAGCAAACTGAGCGCAGGCCGAATGTAATGCGCGCGTGCTCTTGCTAACTCGCTCTCTCCTATGCGCTCTGGCACTCGCTCGCTCACAACACATTGTGTCTGTGTGTGTGTGTGAGTCGTACGTTGAGTGGGCTGGGTTTTTGCGCTGGCTAACTAGTCGCCGTCGCCCAGCCTAAAAGCAGATTCCATGTGTGTGCGTGCGCGTGTGTGTGTGTGTGCGAGAGAGTGCATGCACATGGCTGCGGCTGTTGTTGTTGCTTCTGTGGCTGCGAGGCTCGTTTTTGTATGTGCGGCTGCTTGTGCGTCCATTGGGCACTGCACATGTGCACGTATGTGTGAGTGTGCATGTGTGCATGTGCGTGTCAGGCCATAGCCAAACCCCTCCTCCGCCACTGCCCAATGGCCTGAGCGGGGGGCGTTCAAACGCATAAATGTTGATTACACACAATTTCACATTCTTTTTTTTACTTTTTAACAGCAAAATGTTGCTGTTATGTTAGTTTTTTTCCTCTGAGAGGCGGCGGGGGCGTGTGCTCTGTGCGCGCCTATGTATGGTCAGCGCGCTGCAGTTGTTGTTGTTGTTGTTGTATTGGTTCAATTGCAAATGACCAAACAGAGGGGCGCAGTGTAAATATGTTTCGCATATGAGAATATATATATGTGTGTATGTATATATGTACATATATGCATGCGTGTGTGTGTGTGTTTGTGTGTCTAATTGTTGTTGTTGTTGTTGTTGCCAGGCCAAATTTGAAGCAGCACGCGCTGCCTGCGTCGACAGCGACGTTCCCGTCAATGGCTCAAATGCCAAGGAACGAACGAAAACTATTTGAAAAGAAAGAATGGAAAGAGTAAAGCAAATCGAAAGTATAATGCTAGAAAATAATACACATATTAGACAGATAAGCTTTGCATACGTGAGTGAGGTTAAGTTTGGTTGGCATAAGCAGCTAGCTCCAATTGGAGTTAGGTTACGTTTAGTTGGATTAAGCAGCTAAGTCCAATTCGCAGGCATATTTATGCGCAGAGGCTCATTTTTATATATGTACATATATTCAAGTTGGTTTATTTATAAAACTTAAATATGTATATATATTAAATTAAATGAAATTTAATTTTTGTATGGTTTGTTAATAAATAAAATTATTTAATGCAATATTTTAAGGGTATTTTTCATATTATAATTTAAAAAAATAAATAAATCATATTATATATATTTATATTATTTAATATTATTATATTATTTTAATTAAATTTATTTATTAATCTAAGTTTTATATACAAAACTCCTTTAATTAAACATAATATCTTATGATATTAATATATTATTTTAATTTTTACAAAATTTTAAACAATACCTATGCATAAAATTAGTAATTCAAAAATATTAAACAATTATTTCCCTACAAATAATTAACTACTGATTGGAACCGAGGCAAAATCCTATTCAACAAGCATTCCTCTCGTCTAATTAGCATTTCATGCAGCACAGCAAAAGCTGTCGGCTACACAACTCACATGTACAGCGTGTCGGCAAGCTGACTGCTACACGGAGAGTACACATTTGACAGCCAGCAGGCGGCAGTGTTGTCAGCGCAATGGCCAGTTTTATATGTTACCCAAAAATATAGCAGCTGTTTACGCATTAAAAATGCAACAATTGACTGCGGAAATTGCCAATTAAGCTGATAAAAATATGTTTTCTTTTACAATATGCACTTGTGCGCTGTAATTGAACGTTGCAGTTTGCCTGCTCGCCTGCAACGTGTCTGGCAACCCTGCGGCACTGACATAGCGGCTCACACGCACACAATACATGCGAACGACAAACTCACACGCATACACAAACACAAGCAAAGAGCGTGTAGAAAATTTTTTTTCGACGTTCATAATTTTGTATGAAGCTGAGGAGCTGCTGGAGCTGCTAGCAAACAGTAAAAGTCTTCTTTGAAGAATTTGTAAACGAATTATACACATCATACTCAGCAATCGAGTGTTGAATATCATAATATTTTTTGTGCAAACGGAAAAGAAACGTGAGCAAATTTTTTTTGTGTGTGTGCCTCATTCATAAATTTTTGTTCGTGGCTTCACAGTTGAATTCTCCCTCACTTTTTTTTTTTGATAATAAAATATATTGGTTCCATTCGCTGAGTGCATGTGTTTGAAGAAGAAGAAGCAAAACAACAAGAATAACTGTGCTGGAAAAAAATAGCCTTGCTTCTAACTCTTTGTACGTGTGTGTGTGCCTGCGTGTGCATGTGCATGTGTGAATAGGTAAGTTTTTTCCTTTGCTTCAAAAATCTACAATTGGTGAAAAAAGTATTGCGTAGGTCTTCCGCGGCTTTCTTTGTCTCGCGCGCGCGCTTGTTGGTATGTGTGTGTGTGTGTGTGTGTACTGTGTTTAATTTAATAATTGTTGCTTTTGACATTTGTTGGCTTCATTTTGTTATTGATTTTTGTATTCCTGCGTGACAAATGTTGCCGCTAACCTCGCTCTGTCCCGTTCCCCTTTGCCCAGCCAGTGCACTGCCCTCTCTTTCTCTCTGCCTCGCACATTCGTCATGTTAGCCTCTGTGTATGTGTGTGTAGCGGCTTTTGCTGCTGGCTTGTCTGTGTGCGAGTGTGTGTGTGTGTGTGTGTCGCCAAGAAATCAATAAATTTTAAAATAAATATAAATATATGCATTGGAAAACAACGCATTCGCATGTCAGCAGCAAATTATAAATTCCTTGCTGTTGTTGCGTTTCGTGCCTTCGCCGCTGATAATTGGCCATTGCCTTGTTGTTGTTGTTTTCGCTGGCGGCTTTCTGGAATTTTCTCAAATATTTTGGGCATACGCCGCGCTGCATTTTAGCACCTGCACCAAATGCTGCGCGCCGACTTTAAAGTTTGCTTTTGTTATTGTTTTTGCTCTTGTTGTTTTTGTTTTTGCACTTTCTTTATTACGGTGCAGTTTATCGAACCTCACACGCATAGCATACTCACACACACACACGCACGCACGAAGCTTGTGCATGCTGCCAGTCAAATAAGGTTATGTAGCAATTAGAGTTTGACACTCGTCGTGGGCGGGTTCTTTGAACAAAGTAGAAGAAAATCGAAATTATTATGAAAGTTGTTTATTATTTGTATTTGATTTATTTAAAATTAAGTAAATGTTGTTTGTTTATTCAACGAATTAATTTTAAGTTAATAGTTTTTGTATTTATTTATCATTATATATTATTTAAATTTTTAAAATATTAAATTGAAAGAAAATGCTTTAATTTAATTTCATCAGCATGCATTTTTTCCGTGTGTATGTATTTCCATATATACTTATTATTGTTATTATGGATATGAGTAGGGTATATGATATACATCTATACATATATATGTATATAGTCGGGCCTAGTCCTTGATTTCTATATAAGCTAGGCATTAGAAAACAGAAGGCTCTCACATAGAGCTAATATATTTTTTATAAGACAAATATATATCGATAATTTATCGATAACTTGTTAGGTGTATAATTATCAATCAAATACAATATATATATATTATATTATGTATATATAGTATATATCACACACAACATAAAGCATTATCTATAACATTGTTTGAAGTTTCTTTAGTTTCCCATATGTAGGGTATCGGCGAGTCTAGCAAGCTCGCTTAGCTGGCGACAGTTGCATCTGTTGCGCTTGCTATATGCAAATTTACGCTTTGTTGTTTAATTGTTGTTTAAGACTTGTGAACTGAGCAAACACACAGAGAGTAAGAGGGACAGTGATAGAGAGAGAGAGAGAGAGGGAGACAGTGCCTGGAATCTTTTGGTATCTGTGGCATCTGCTCATTTGTATCTTGTATCTGCTGCAATAAAATGCAGCAGCGCAAACTTTTTGCCGTTTGTTGAAAGCGAAAGTCAATGAAGGTGGCAGCGCGAGTGCATAAACGTGCACCTGCCACACACACACACACGCACACAGAGAGACAGACGCGTCCTTGAGGCACTTCACAACAACAACAACAACAACATCTACAACGAGAACTTTTGTAAAACTCTCAATTTTCACGCTTTCACGCTCCTTTGCTCCCATTGCAGAACACAACAACTCGAGTAGCAGCAGCAGCAGGAGCGCAGCAGGAAGCAATAGAAGAAGAAGAAGAAGAAGGCACAGCAGAGTTAGCATCATCATGTCCAGTCTGCCACGTCGCATCATCAAGGAGACGCAACGTCTGATGCTGGAGCCAGTGCCCGGCATCAACGCGATTCCCGATGAGAACAATGCGCGTTATTTCCATGTGGTTGTCACTGGCCCGAATGATTCGCCCTTCGAGGGCGGCATCTTCAAGCTGGAACTGTTTCTGCCCGAGGACTATCCGATGTCGGCGCCCAAGGTGCGTTTCATCACCAAAATTTATCACCCGAACATCGATCGTTTGGGCCGCATCTGCCTGGATGTGCTGAAGGACAAGTGGAGCCCGGCTCTGCAGATACGCACTATTCTGTTGTCGATTCAGGCGTTGCTCAGCGCCCCCAATCCGGATGATCCCTTGGCCAACGACGTCGCCGAATTGTGGAAGGTCAACGAGGCGGAGGCCATTCGCAATGCACGCGAATGGACCCAGAAGTATGCTGTCGAAGACTGAAGGGGCGACCAACGGGACGGTACGGAAATGGGGGCGGGGCACGGGGATTGGGACGGGGACGGGGAGAGAGGAAAGGGTGAACAATGAACACGATGAAGGTGTGAATGATGAACGCAGATGGGGCAAGCAGAAGCAGCAGCGGGGCAGGGGAATGGGCGGGCGGGATAGTGTGGACGTATGAATGGGAGGGGCGGGTGGGCGCTGGAGCATGTGCATAAATGTGTTTCTGGGAGGGGCTGCAATAAAATGAAACCATATGAACAATTCTTATAATATAATTCAATATAAAGGCAGATCGTATATATATATATATATTCATATATATCTTGGCCGGATTCCTCGATATTGGGAAGGACGCGCCACGATGGATGACACTGCAGTTGATTATGATTATAATATATAATGATAATGCCAACAATGATCATGTTATAAGAATCACACGATTAAGAAAATAAAATCACACCCTAGAACTCTGTAAACTGTTGTATACAATAATAGAGAAGCTAGGCGAACGGAGTTCTACGAACTACCCCCACATGAAAGCAAAACAAAGCAAAAAACAAAATCGAGAAATGAATCAATACTATATAGAACTACTATAACTCTAGACATTTGATATTGAGCGTTGTTCGTGCAGATAGACAGCATAACAATGCCCTATATACGACTACTATATAGCGTATCTATGCTTTAGGGAACCGAAACACAATCCTTCGAATCAATCAAACCAAATCAAATCAAATCAAATTAAATCAATCGATTACTCGAAGCGGCGAGAGATTCGAACTGAGAGTCATTCCGTTTCAGTTTTCGTTTCATTTTCAGTTTGTTTCTCTTCTTTTTCGAATAAAACTCGGTTGTGTTCTGGGTCCTCAGCTTTTGATCAATGTGTACGACATCAATAAGAAACGAGCCTTTTATGGAATTAGTACTTTACACAAAAAAATAAATAATAAATAAAAATCAAAATAAAAAATAACAGTTTTTTATTGGAATGGAACGGTATGATATTTGAAATGAAATGGAATGGAGTTTGGTATTAAATGTTATGGAATGCTAAGATGTTTTCAGTGTAATGGAACACTATATATGAAATGGAACATGGTGTTTGGTATAAAATGTAATGGAATGCAGTGATTTTTTCTGCGGAATGGAACACTATTTTAAATGGAATATAAAGGTATTTGGAATGGAACACTGTAATGGAACATAATGGCATTTGGTGTGGAGTTTAAAAAAAAATGGCAAATTTTTAATGAACTGGAACGAAAGATGAAATGGAACAATGGTATACGGCATGAAACGAAATGGTATTTGAAATGAAATGATGAAATATCAATATATTGTTTAAGGAAATGGAACATAATATATGAAATAGAATATAATGTTATATGGAATGGAAAAGAGTGGTATTTGATATGATAATGAGTGATACTTTTGGGTATTTGGCACGAAATGGAATGGTATTAGCTAGTATATATAATTTTATGGCGTTATGGAACGAATCGGAATGGTATTTGGAGCGGAATAGATTAGTATTTGAATTGGAATAGTTAGGGAATGATATAGTATTTGAGATGAAATGATGTAGGGAATGGAATGGAATGGAATAATGAAAGGGAAAAGATGTCGAATTAAAGATAACATTTGAGACTAAGAAATTGTAGAGACTGTAGAAATTTGTAGGAACTGAAAGATTGGGAATGGTTCCATAGGAAAAAAAGGTAAAGGTAAGATCCCTTATAACGATTAAGATTATGGAGTACTAGGAGTTAGCTAGAGGAAAGTATAATAGGTAGAACAGAGTATAGTGGAACAGAATCGGAATTAGACTAGAACAGAGCATAGCTCGAGCAGGTCTTAGCTGAAACTAGCTAGATGTGAGAGCTTATCAAGGAGGCATATATCTATATATATCTACATCTACATCTATATCCATATCCATATCCATTTCCATATCCCTGCCCTGACTGAGCTCTGCTTGTGTTGTCTTCTGCTGCAGTTGTCAATCATGCTGCGGCGTGGGCGAGCAGCGCTCACATGGGGTGGCTGGCTGGGCGGCTGCAGCTGCGGATGCGAATCCGCATGCGGGCGTGTAGGGGATGGGGGGCTGGTGGTCGTGCGAGCCCTTAACCCCTTTTTATAGGGTGGCCAAATTGTTGGCCACACCCCGTGCCGTTAGCATATGCCTGCTGATTGGATGCGCGTCGCTCTGTCTCTTGTTCTCTTGTTGTTGTTGTTGTTGATTCGCCTCTCGAGGCTGTTGCAGGGCCAGGCCAGGCCGGGCTCTGGTCATGGTTTTGGCTTTGCCTTTACCTCTGACCAGACCGAGGCAGTCAAATGTCGAACCTAAAAGATATTTTTTTCTACCAGCTTTCTCTGTCTCTCTCTCTCTCTCTCGCCCTCTCGCCCTCTCTCTGTCTCTGTGATGTATTTTTTTCGTATTTTGTTTCCAGTTCCATATAACTTTTTATCGCATTACACACACAGAGCGCTCGGGCCTGGTCAACGCATATGCAGAGCGTCTAGCTCTGGCCGGGCGGCGGAGGTGGCGGCGCTGGCTGAGCGCTTGAGGTGAGGATTTTTATCGGCAGCAGCTTCATTGTGTGTATGCGCTGTGTTTGCATAGACAAAGGCGCGGCGGGGCGTGGTCAGGTGGTTTAGGCGCCAGACGCGACTCGACTCGACTCGACTCGGGTCGGGTTTGGCCAGCGCTATTAATCGCTTTCAAGTTGAAAGTCCACAGTGCAGCACAGTGAGAGCTCCATGTGTGTGGCACCTGCTGCGGGCCAAACTGCGACCCACCCAAAATGCCGCCTACGTGAGTGTCTCTGCCTCGCTCTCTCTCTCTCTCTCTCCCTCTCTCCCTCTCTCTTTCTGTGGGGCACTCATGGCTACCTGCAGCAGCTGGCCAGTCATAAGATAAGGCCTTGTCCCAGCTCCAAAAGCCGGAAACATTAGGCCTCACTTCGATCTGCTGCCAAAGCTTCCACTGCCTCTGCCTCTGCCTCAGCCTTCGCAGTCGCTGATTTATGTGACAATTTTGCGTTGCGCTCATAATTCGTGGCGCGCTTTATCTGAAGATCTTCGAGCCAGAACGTTCAGCTCCTATCTTATCTAAGTTGCGGCCGCTTATCTGCTCAGCGCAAACGGGTTCTGGTTGTGGATCGGGCGAAATGTTAATTGGTCGCAGTGCTTTAGCAGTTGCCAGTGTTGGTAAATGGCTGCAAAGTTGGGCTAGAGCAACAAAGACGAAGTTCCATTAGTTAGAAATTAAATTCGATTTTTGTTTCATATATCACTTAGTGTTCGAAAATCTTTCAAACAAGGCATTTCAGTGTTGGTAAATGGCTGAAAATGAGGAATAGAAAAGCTAAGTAGTTCAACATGTTAGCAATATGCCTATAATCCAAGAACTGTTGGCAATTGATTAAGATTTTTGGTTCATGTATCATTTAGTGTTGGAAAATGTTACATATGCGCACTTTGAGTGTTGGTAAATGGTTAAAAATGAGTCAGAAAAACTAAGATGCAGTTCAAGTAGTTACATTAGTATATAATGCTAAAATTTAGTCAGATCGTTGGTTCAGTGTTGGAAAATTTCACAAACTAGCCATTTTGAGTGTTGGCAAATCAAAAGTCTGAGCCACATAGAAACTTTAATTAGTTTAAATTTTATGTGTCACATATTTGACATTCATTGAGATATGAAAGTGTTGAATGCTGCATATCTTATGCTTTTCAGCCAAAACAGTGTTGGTAAATGGCTAAAATTTCAAAATTAGACTTAGTACTTAGGAGCTCAAACTAGTTAACCTAGACATATAGCTTTATAGCGCCTATAACTGTTTTAGACTCCATAAAATTGGTTTTTAGTGTTGGTAAATTTAATAAACAATGCATTTTAGGTGTTGGTAAAGGACTAAAACTACAGTCTTGCGAAGCTGCTTAAAACAGGTGAGCTCTTTTTATGCAATAAGCTTTTAGTGTTGTTAAATTACGCTAGAAATACATTTTCAGTATTGTTAAACGACTAAAAACGGAGACTGGAAGAGCTGTGTCAACTTTAAGTAGTTAATGGCTTAGCTTAGTTTAAATATGGCTGGCAGTGTTGAGTAATTGAGCAATGAACGGCAATTAGTGTTGCCAAATGTCACATGCAGTGTTGCCTAACGCGGAAACTGTTGTCTTAGACATTTGATTGTGAGAAGAGTAAGAGAACTAAGGGCATTACACTTGGAGTGGTCTATGGCTACATGAGTTGAAATATATATATGAACTGGGAAAAGCCTGGCAATGCATGCGCTCAACTCCCATTCAACTATTTATCTATTTAACTGTGTAAATTATCTACAAGCAGAAGAACTTTGCTATTTGTTGTGTGTGCGAATGACGCAAGGGAAAGCAAAAAGGGAAATATATATATATATATATATAGCATGCATATATATATATATATATATTTGGTCAGCAGACAAATTTTTGTTGGCAATTTGCAGCAAACTGTTTTTGTGCCTGGCCAGAAAGAAAATGCCCAAAACGCTTTCACATTCAGTGAGCGAGAGAGTGAGAGAGAGGGAGAGAGAGCGAATGGGGGCTCTGTGGGCCCTTTCATCCTGTTGGAT